>VYZW01031694.1:975-40490 GCA_013401315.1 Balaeniceps rex
ATGTTACTGTAAGTGACAGCTAATAAAACAGAAGGCTCAAATTATTGTTGCTGCTTTAGAGGGCAAGTAGGCAAACACAATCAGAGAGTAAATGACAAGTCATTGTGCAGAATTTCACTTCAAAAATGCCACTTCACTTAAATGGCACAATGAAGTCTTATTAATAGGAAGCATTAGACTGGAACATAAGGCAGCAAACATCACTAAAGAATAAACATATTCTCCCATGAAGGAAAATTTACTCTGATCATGTTGTCAAGCTGACAGGAGCATCTTCCAGGAGCAAGTGGATCCAAGTTATCGGCAATGCTTTAATTGCCATTCTCAGTACTTACNTCCAGCTGTTTGTCCTGTGTCCCTCCCAGAGGCTGCTCCTGCAGCAGGGCCAGCCAAGAGGACAGGACTCAACTTTAGAGCCAGAAGAATTAAAGTTACCAGCACTCAGTGTCTGCTCTCTGCAGCAAAGTGGGCTACAAACAGTGGTCACAGAGGAGCTGCTACACCTCCCGTTCAACCAGGTGCTGGGATAATCATCGTTCAAGTATGCCAGGCTCCAGCACCAACACACATCAGCATACTGTGGCTTTGTACTGTGAGGCAGGAGGTTTCCGTGTAATTCTTTCTGTCTATGTTTAATAGTGAGAAGAGGTAAAACAACTACCTTAATATCCATCTCTCTCACAATCGAAAATTCACAGCATGGAAAATTCAATCATTTTTGCAGAAGAAACATGCACCCAAATGTCATTAAACACTTTCAGCTCAAGTCTACCCTGAATTATGCTTGTGAAAACTCAGAATGAGCAAGATGCTCATTATCAGCTGATCTATATATGCTGCATAATTTGTGAAAAGCACACAATCAACTAAAAGCTAAGATTAGCAGCAGTCATTAGGTCTTAGGTATTTCCTGCTGGAATTCTATTTAAGTGTTGAGGTTACTAGAAAGAAATTAACTCTTTATCTCCAAAGGAGCTTTCAAAAGTAGCACAGGGCGTCCTGTTCTGGACTTTCTAAAGATATCCATTGATTTTTGTAACAGCAGAGTTAGCCAACAGCTGGGGCTCTGGAAAATCCCACTGCTTTTGTTTATTCGAGGTGCCATGAAATGAGATTCTGTAAATTAATGCTGAAAAATTATTTACATTCCTAGGGGCAGCAGTAGAATCTACCACAGTCCCTTGTGCTCCGTAAGTTATATACACATTCAACACTTTTTTTAGTATACACCATATATACAGTACATGGACTGTAAAATATAGATCACCCTCCCTATGACTCAGATTGAAATAAGCTTTGATTATCGAGCTCTGTTTTAATATTCCAGATTTTGGCAAGGAAGAAAACCACAGCTTTGCCAGAGATTTCTTAGATTTGCTCATATGGCAGTTTTAAGAAAAATTATACACACTGCAGGCCAAATTATGTTTTGAGTTACCAGGGTTGCATAAGAGTCAGAACGTAATTTGGCCTGCAAGATTTGTCATTCTGTTGTCAGTGTTCAAGGTGGAAAGAACATAGATTGTCTTTAAATCAAGGGCCAGCAGTTGGAAGAAAAGACCATCTCCCTCCTGTAGACTAATAAAATGTGGTATAGTACCACCAAATAAGGGAAAATAAAGAAGTCTGAACATCCTAAAGATCCCATTTTCAGAGTATATTTCAAGGAAAATAGTGATTATTAACAGTATACATCTCTGGCAATAATCACAGCTTTGGGAGTGGGGGAGGAAATCAATATAAACTAAATGGGCTTAGTATTCTGCTATTCACATCGTGCACAGGAGTGTATAAAACATCCTATCCTGCAAAACACCAGTTTTAATGGGAGAGGAAAACAACACTTTGTATTTGGAGCACAGCTGACAGTAGCACCTATACATTTCAGAGAGTCCTTTTTCTCCATGCATTTTCATTCTTTGCTCACTTCCTAGAGTGTTACAACTGCAATTGTCCCCACTTGCTATTTGATGAAAATACCAATTGCTCTCATTTCATTGTGGAGCGCACTTTTATCACTATGCAACAGAGCTCCTCAGCCTGCAGCTAACTGAGGACCACTTGTTTGAAAAATCCTGTGACTTCAGTGAGGTTTCATGTGCGCATCCAACAGCAGAATCATGGCCTGAATGAAAATCTCCTTCTGGGTTTTCTTAAGGGTATCTGCCCGGTATGTGTAAATCATTTGTCATTATCTATAGGGATCATAAAAAAAACAAAACTCAAACTTAGTATTCTAAGCAGAGTTTTGCTGTAAGTAGTTTCAGAGAAAGTTAATATATTTACAATTTTCACTGCCAGTCTATTTCCAAAGTGGTTTAATAACTTGCTCCACTTGAACTAGCAATAAAAAAAAATCCCTGGAAATTTTCTGTATGTACTTAGCTGTGTGGTGGGACTAGAGCAAGAAAGCTTAGTTTTCAGTTGACGTGATTCAAACTAAATCACACTGGCATTCACGAAGCACAAAATAAAAGAGGGGAAAGAATAAAGCATAAAGAGGAAAACACTAGTACAGATTTTGGGGACTAGATCCTTTACTGCAGTTCAAGAGGACAAGACCCAGAAATGGAAAAGAAAAAAAAAATGTGAAAAAGTGAGTCCATAAAAAGCAATTGTCATGCCACATGGGGGAACTGCAAGGACTTCAGCTACCCACATACGCAGGGAAGAAACTAGTAAAATTTGATTTTGGAAAGCTTTCACTCCTAATAAGCGTTAGTGTTCCTTATCCTCACCTCTGATGAGTATAAACTGGCTGTAAATCTACTGAATGTGGAAGAGGCACTTGGAGTTGAAACTGAATTAAGTGCCACTGGCTGAGCAAGTTGTCTCCCTCTCCCCTTTCCCAACAACACATGATTTGACAGGTCTCATCACTCTGCATCACGNTTGGAAAAGGCACTAAATCAACAGAAATAAGACACAGCGTCGTGCAGCAGCAGCAGCAAGAGACTAAGTGCCATGTACTGCCATTTAATGGGGAGAGAAGATGTTTGCAGCAGTCTTCCTGAGGGAAATTTTCAGGGGGCTGATTGCAGCTGCTATGACAACAAGGGGGAGGATGTGATGTCACACAACGACCCGAGCGACTGCTGTCACATTGTCCCAGCGCACAGCTCGATTCGCCAGCTGGGAAGCCAGTGGAGACCTCATTAAGTGCATCTGTTCAGTAATTACTACAACTTGCCCTGCACCACGCTTCCAACTTTGCACACAGCTGTAGCGCGAGGCTATTGATTAGTCATGAGGGTTAAGTTCCCAGGCCTGAAAATTTTGAGCCTGTAGCTATCAGAAATCTGAGATCGAGTTTCAGCAGGGCTGTTAGATACAAGCTCTGTCACCAGGCAGGGAGAAGTGGGGAGCAAAATCATATCAGCATAATCTTGATGAAGTCTTGGAAGTGAGCTATGGAAAAGCTGCGTGATTTGCCTTCCTTGTACGTAGGGCAGCTCCTTCTCTAACCTACAGCAGTGTTCGCTTTAACTGGAAAAGACTGTCCAGGACAGATCTTTGCTCATTTAAATCATTGCAGTTCTCCCAGCTGCAGCGGAGTGATGCAGATTTACCGCTGGCCAGGATCCTGCCTCTTGACTTGATTTGCACCAGTACACAAATAAGTGCAGGATACGTCCAGGAGCCTTTTGCTTTCTTACTCATGCAGAGCTACAGAACTTAGAAAAATGATCTCGCATTTACACTACATCAGGAAAATAGACCAATTAGTACAGCAGAAGGGTTTAAAATAGAAGATCTGCAGCAGAAATGCAAATCCCCAAAGGCAATTAGGTTTGAAAGCTCCTAGACTCTGGTCCTCACAGCAGCAGTACGAGGAGGAGGATGCAGACCTCTGGCTTTCAACATGGGAGAAGAAGTTGGCTGGGGATGTGAATGCGGGAAGGCTGCTCCCAGTCAGAGCCTGCCTGCTCAAGAACAGGCCTGGCTGCCTGCCTAAAATGAGCACAGAAGAGTTCATGCCTGTTTATTTCTTTTGAACTTTGGGCGTTCTAGCAAATCGGAAATTTGTAATTAATCTCACTGCATCAATTCAGAAGGCATTGGGAACAGGAGTAGTTGGCCAAAGACTAGAGAGAAAACAAAAGCAGAGGCAATGCTATTTCTCACCATGGTAAGATGGGGCGCCTCCTGGTAGGGAGCAACAATCTTTTGTTGTCTCTAGAAGAGGACTGACTGTGCTTCCTTCCCTCACAGAAGATGAGCAGAGGGACAAACAGCAAGCTGGGTCAGCGATCTGGCACAAAGGGAACAGGAGTCCCCATCTCCAGCCAGGTGTCTCCACCTCCTGCCCTGTTTGCACCTTGTCACCTTGTGTTCGAGGCTCTGTTGCCCTACAAGCCCAGTTTTCGTAGCTACTTCCCATTTGTGAATCTTATTCCCAACACATTGAGGGGTTTAGACCATTTGGTGACATTAGTCCTGAAGCTAGATTCAGAGGAGACCAAGCACCAAGACCTGGACACAGGTAATTTGCCAACCTTAAAAAAAAAAAANACACTTCCTGACATTGATGACAATGGTTTTATCCATTAACATCTCTCCTCACGCAGGGCTTTAGAGGTTATTTTCCCATGCATGGAACACAGCTGCAGAGAACGGGGATGCCCATTCACTTACATCAAAACATGCTGCAAAGGTTTTACTGTTGGCAGCTTCCCTGAGAAATAAAATCAAGAGGAGGAAGGAAAATGGCACTTTTGGTGTGACCCTGCCACAGGGACCTGCTGTCTGAATCTGATTCTTTGTGAGCTGCTGCTGAACCTGGTGTGCAACCCTGCGTGATAACCTCTCACTCAAAACAACTCTGACAGAGAAGGGGACAGCCCCAAACACTCAGTGGGTTTCTGGATGCCAAGACACCGGCAGCAGAGCACAGCTGTGAACAGCAGGTAGCAGTGATAAGATAGATGATCCACAGAGGCAAATAGGCAGAGCTCCATGAAAACATCGCCAGGCTTTTTGCCACACAAGAACTATCACTGCAGTCTTTTCAAAGATCGTTTACCTAGCTTACAGCAGTCCACCCCTGCCACATCAAAGATGTCAGTGCAATATCAAGACCCTGTAGATGCCACAGAAATCACCATCTCCATCCCTTTATAGAAGCAACTACAGGTTAAGTACCAACAGCAGGAACTCCTATTGCCCATCACTGTGGCAGAGACCATCCACCCCACACAAAGGGCCAGCTGGGTATCCCACCCATACGCATGCCAACTATGCAGACTCCTTTCAGGTGTATTTTCCAGCAGGGCAGACAAAAGACCGGACTGGTTTGAAGCTAAAACACAACTTTGTAATGGAGGGAGCAGAAAAAACTCTCATAACTTTAGAGCTTTACTTCACAATCTATTTGCTGACAGCTTTCTTTAGGTGAATTTTTGGGGGGTAGGACTATGTTGGAAAAGATTTTAACTCTTTATATTTATTATAACTACATCAGACTTCCTTAAATTACATTAAAAATTTCATGTCCTATTGCAAGCTTAGTATTGGTAGTATATTAATAAACTTAGATTTCCCAGTTCCTAGATTTCAGATGACAGTGTTCCATCGTTTACACAGAAATTATCAGTGCTTCCTATCAGCTCTTATTGAGAAAATATCCTCTCAGTAAGGTCTATCAAGAGAGAGAGGGGGAGGGGAAAAAAGCAAAGTTTTGCGAGTTTCATTGTTGTTTTTTTAAGTCTTTTGTGTTATGTTATAACAAAGAAAATGATAGAGTTTAGGTACAAAGACAGGGAGAGGCTATAATCCACGGCAGGAGTGGTGGCTATGCATTCCCCCTTCGCCTTTTTGCCAGGGACACTGTTCGTGTGCAGGCTGAGATACCTTCCCCCTCCTCGAAAGCAGACTCACCCCACAGACAGACATTTCTCCCAGACCTTCTTTGAAGGAAGGCTATGAATGACGCACATGCAGAATTAGCAAGAGATTTGTCAGCACCTTATAATTGCAGTGTGCTTTCAGTCAGAATGACTTTTTTTATTATAAGCAACTAAGGGCAGAATCAAAGTACATCTCCATGAAAATACACTGCACATGGGCCTATGGGTGTCTTCTGCTGAAACCTGCCTCTCTTGTGGGTTGCAAAGGTGCCGTTGCCCTCAGATGAATGACAAACTCCAATAAGGCTGAAAATCAATACACAAGAACAAAATAGTTAATTGCTACAATGTACACAGTTCTCCGGCCAAAATACAGTATGAAAAATGAAACTGCTCTTATTTCTCTGGTTTCTTTCTAGAATAATTTTAAAAAACCCATTCCTGTCTATTCCACTCCTAATGGACAATCTTTCAAGAGAGAGTAACAGAAAATCCACAGCAGCTTTTTCTTCAAAAGTTAAGTACGCAACACAGAGCCGAAGGTATTTTTCCTTATCCTAATAAAGCTGAGTTCAATATTTAGTTTGCTTCCAATTTCCCCCACCCCAATTCAGACCAACACAGCTCACGCACCTCCTCAAGCAACATTTTCTTGACCAAAACACAGAAGGCGTTTCTGAAGTGATCTGTCAGAGGGACTAGCAAGAACTACTTTGGCTGTTCTACCTGTGACATTGAAAGGGATGTTGAAATGGGTTTCAGGTAGTGAACTGCAACATAAGAAACTCCAGCAACATTAAGAAAACCACATCTTTAAAGACTTATTTCAAAATAGAGCCCAAAAGCACCACAAAGCAAAACTCAGATCTTCCGTAATAATTGGAGGGAGAGCTTTTGCACGCAAAATAGAGACAGTGTCCTCCTAAATGAACTTTCCTGCAAGATGTAGAAACAACTGCTGTGAGCTAGACTAAGTGTTTCAGTGCCACATCCCGACTCTTCAGTAACACCTGAGTTACAGCAGGACTCCCCATCACTTCATTTCATTCTAATCTATAAAAATAAATCTATTAGATACATTGCATGGGCCAAAACAGTGTTGCCAGGTGCTTCTGGATATGAAAAGCAGAGAGTGGGAGCTTTAATGAAGTTAGCTCTTGGTCATAGGAAGGTGATAAATGCAGAAGAAAATACCCTCTTGTTAATGTTTGTGTTTACCATTTTCCCAGGTTTAGAGACAGTGGATGTTTCTCTGTCTTGCACCTTTAGTCAGTCAATTACAGCAGCAAAGTCAGTAAGTAAGTAACACACTGGCATTCTGATTCAATAGGCTTTCATTTGCACAGGAGTGATGAGACAAGGTGCAGGACAGAAAAAAAGAAAGGCCTTAACTCTTAATTTCTTTTCCTTGAAACTCAGCTGCCATTCTGTTTTACTTGTAGTGGAGGAAAATTTAGCCAAAGTTAAACAAGAGCTCAAATACAATAACTTGTGTATACAAAACTTCATGGACTCTGAAATTTGCTGACATAGACTATGGCAAATAAAGATCTTGAAGCCTTCATCTGAGATACATCGACCTTTCTAGAGCTACTAAATTGCATGATTCCTGTCTTGAATGGTCCCACTAAATGGCTCACACTGTGGCTCCACTATAGTCCCTTTACATCCCTCTACCAGTGCAAAAAGTCTATAAAAGCAGAATATCCAAAATGGCACAGAAATCCTCAGTGGGCATAAAGCAGCACACCTCAGTCCTCCTCAGGGTCTCTGTCGAAAGGGTAGTATCTGGAGGAAAGGGATTTGCAACTACCTTGTTTCTTTGCACAGAAGAAAGCTATTGAGTATTGGCATACATTTGCCTTTCTGGTATGGCACATCGCTTCCTTCTGCAGGGATCTGTGGAGTCCTTGGGAAGGGCAGAGTTCCCACAGCTCTCCTGTCCCACCACCAGTGCTGTAAGCAACCAAGGTGAAAATTAGAGCAGTTGAGAAGCTGCTCTAGGTTGCGCTGCTCTGTGAACAGATGCTGACCATCTCCAGAGACACAAGGCTATCTAACTGCAAGGTACCAGCGAGGAGCTCTTCTTGCACCAGCCTTCTTCCATGCCCACATACTTTTATGTTTAATGTTAGGCCCAGGTCTTTCATTAAAATTTTCATTAAGTCTCATTGTAAGCGATCATTTTTCAAAACACTGTGAAGATCATCCTTTCTTAGCAGTTAGTATAAGGGTGAATCAATGCAAATTTTTTTTTTTTTTTGCACCCAAATGGAAACTCATTTCTCTCAAACTGATATTACTCTGTTCCTCAAGAGTATCAGCCTTCTCTCCCAGCTGACACTTCAACAGCAGATGCAGCAGCTCAGAATTTCGCAAGAACTTCTTAAAAATTTGCAGTACCTGAAACTAGATACCTACACAGAAGTCTCATCTGATGGAAAAAAGAGTTTAAGCCCACCCCTGACACACTAATGTTGCTGTGGGATCTTTTGGATACATTAATTTTCTTCAGTATAAAGATTAACAAATACATGAATCATTCAGGTCTGTCTACCACACAGTGCTGCTAATACTAGATAGCATGTTTACAAAGTTTTCACGGTTATGTGAGTCAATCCAATGCACACTTGCCCAGATATAAAAATAAATGTTATATAATGTACAGATCACAGAATCAATACGCTGGTTATGTGCACCAAATAGAAGAAAATAGCACAGGAACTCCTATGCAACAACTGTCCTAAGAAGCAGAAGAAGCCGCAATTCTAAACCTGATTCATTTGATCCAAAATTTAGTCTAGTTGTTTTGTGAGGATGAGTAGCAATAAAGACAGCAGAGCACCAAATACAGCAATCCTGTTGGTTTGTTCATGAACAAAAAAATACTTAGGCACAGTCGTAAATGTTCAGCGTCTTCAGATAATGTGCCTAGCCTCAAAAAGGAAATGTTTATCCTCCAGACTGACACAAACTGGTAAATAACACTATTAGTAATGGTGCTGACAGGGGGAGAGTTTAAGACAGGGAGTTCCAAAGTGAGTATGTTGCAACTTAACCTGTGGAGGGACTACCACCTTCCCATTAGAAAAAGAAATTTGAAAAATAGCATTTGCCTGGCAGTTTCACCTTTAAAATGCTGTATGCTCAATAAGAGATGACTACATGAAGGTATTTTAATGAAACATACATTTCCATCTCCATTTTTTTCAGCAAGTTTAATGTTTGCATGATGTTAATGATTGCAAAACAAGTTTTCCATAAAGCAGAGGAACAAACAGGTACCTCCTCCCACATCAGTAAAAAGCTTGTATCCATCATTATTAGATGAAATTGTGACCCAATTACACTAGTACAAATCAGGCAAAACTTCCTGATTTCACAACTGCAAGGAAGTAGAATCTCTGTCATCTTAAAGGTATTCAAGGGAAATGGAATTTGTATCGATTACTTATTACAAGTAAGTTATCCATATATTTTAACTTGGATTTCATCTAAAAGTTAAAATTGGATGTAAGCTTGCTTTGTTTCTAAGATCTATAGCGATTTATATAATGTAGCCTAGTGAGATACACAGTTTTAGCAGAGCAGCCTGCTCAGGGAATCCTCAGATTTTAACTTTTGCACAGCAAGTCTCTTGGAAAAAGACGTAGACACCTGTCGCTTTGAGAAACCTCACTTTTCCCTAAGACAGTGAACACAAACAATAAACTGCACTCTTCAAACAGCTACGGTAACCAGTGCTAAAATTCCTAATCTCTCCTCACATCTTTCCCTGCCCCAGCAATTTTGCTTTTTGTCTTTGAGAGGCAACAAGAACTGCTACATATATCTTTATGCAAACTGAGAAATGGCAAAAGGTTACAGAATTTGGAAACACTGGCTAAGTGAACAAAGAAATATTGGAAACAAAGCCAAGGCTCCCAAGGGTTATTTTCTGGGCTCATCGGAAGGAAACACAGCTAGCAAGTTGGAAACCTGCAATCCTGAAGCCCAGGCTTTCCTGAGATAAGGTTCCAAAACAAAAGTTCTGCAGCTGTCTCAGTGCACTCGTGCCAAAACCCAGAGAAAGGATTTAGAGCAGCTGCATATCAAGGCAAGTTTCTTGGGCAGAAGAAAATATAGAAGACAGAATGGAAAAAGAACCCAGACAAAAGTTGCAGGGCATCTATACAATTTAAAGGCATATATTGACAAAAGGCAGCTGTCAACAGCTGTCTTTTACCTGTACTTACTGGAGCTGCAAAGAAAGAGAGGAAAGAAGGAGAAGAGAGACAATGAAGGAAAGAAGAGGAATTAAATCAGGCTCACCAATTGTAAAGCTATAGCCATCGATGCTGAAAGTAGCACTCCGGCATTTTTTAAATCCTTCCTTTCTGCTGCTTGGCTCTGTCATGATCCTGCCAGCTTGTACTTTCAGCAGCAGCCTTTCTCTCCCCCCGTGGAAGCAGAGCACTTGAGCTCGCTCTTAGCTGCCCTTGAATATCTGCCTGTGACAGCACGCACACCCAACCTCACACATCTCCCGGCGTGGGGAGCCGAATCCGAGAGTCATGCACCCAGAAGCTTTCTCCTCCCCCAAACACTCTCGCTGGCATGTTACCGACGTGCCTACTCAGAGTTTAACAACTGGTTAGAGGCTCCGGTATCTAAACCGGCAGTCAATTAGTGCAAGCCTACCGAGTCAATAAGCCAGCTGTATCTGTCAAATCTCTGTGTAGGAGTCAGCACACAATTACAAACAGATGAAGGGTTAGATTTTGCTGTGATCTACCCACTGACGCTCCTTGTATTCCCTGCTATGCTGCAGCCCCTGCTTCTGTGGCTCCCCATGCTCATGGGGATTTCTGACTTGCAGCAAAACGTGCTCAGGTTTCAGCCCTTCAAATACAAGCGGCATGTTTTAATCATTTGAGATATAATGAATCAACCCAAGATTACAGTACACCATCAATCATCTACTACTTATACTAACGGCAAGTCTCTAGAAACACAACTGGCAGCACAACGCAAGAGATTATCAGTAAGTAAGAACGTAAGTGACTGTGGGAAAACAACAAAAGTAATTTAGCAGTAACGATGATAAACTGAGCAAAATGTACACATACACACACACAAAATAGTCTTCTAAGCTCTTCCTCCTCCTAGTGGTTCATCACATGGTTTGTAAACTCTCTGCAGTTTTTTTACCCGATGATGTTTAAAAGTGTGATTCAGAGTGCTTGCAGCAATCCACTGAAAAAGGCAGGCAAATCATCCCTGTCCTATGAACAGACAAAATTTAGAGTCAAGGCTGGCAAAGTTTTCACAGAAGGCTAGCAGCAAGCCAAGTTTTTATAAATAGGTATCCAAGAAAACACTGTCAGTATCTTAATGATCCCAGTTCACATAAATCTGTGCAATCCTTTTCTTTTTCCTGTAACGTGTGTTAATATAGAAACATGCTACTATTTTTCAGTTTCCCAAGCATAAAAGTAAATTCCAGGTAAATTCATCAGGTTTTGCATTGTTCTGGGTGGAAACCACATGGAAACACTGAGTTTCAGGAAGACTGCCATCAAAATAATAGCTGAGACACAGTTTGCTAGAAGCTTGCCCAACACACACCAAAATGTTTACAAAATATCATCAAACTTGGTCTGTGTTTAAGGTATAAACCTCAACCCTACCTTGGTTTCTCAACAAAAGCTTAAGTCATATAGAAATGTTGCACTTTTTAAATCCCCTCTTTTCAAAGGATGGAAGAGAGTCACTACTGAACTCCAGTAGTTAATTTAAATTCCGCTTAGTTCTAGCCCAGTGAAGAGCCTCAGCCCAATAGACCCTTTTTGTTAACAATTCTTTTAATTATTTGGATGCTCAATAATACAAGGCAAGTTCATTAAGAAAAAAGATGATAGTAGTGAGGGTTTGTTTGGTTTTTTTTTTACAGGAATAAGGACCTGGTCTTCAAGGTTTATTGGCCTTTCAAGACTGAAGTGTGAAATAGTAACTATTTAGATATAACATTTCCATCACTTGCACCTGCAATTATTTTTGACCTCAGAAGGGTAGGCACAGCTCAGGAATTTAAAAGAGTTGCTGTTATAAAGGCAGCCACTGCAACGAAGAATTCTCAAGCAGTTTACTGGACTCCATCATGTAGCTGCCTCTGGTAAACAATGTACAAAAACAGTCTGGGTATAAAGTGTTTCTAAGGAATCATTTTCTCTGTCACTGGTTATATAGGTCACATAAGCACTAATGCTCTGCCTAAGAAAGCAAAAGCACAGAGAATTGCTCACGCTATATCTAGAAAGCACAAAGTTAAATGTTATCTAAAGGAAAGGTAAATATTGGAACTGTCAGGGTTTGGGGTTATTTTTTTAATTTATTTGATGACACCTTTTTTTTTTTTCTGAAGCCATAAAGCATTGATTCATGAAGAAAAAATTGTGGGAAGATACCAGTGATGATCATGAAGTTTCAGTCAAATTTCTTAGTTCCAGGAGAAACTTTCTTCCAAAAAAAGACGGGCAGACACAGTCTTGCTTGCTCCCTGGCTCGGATCGTGTACTCATGTAGAAAGCAGGAGAGTTGTATTAGCATTTCTCTTCTCGGGAGAATATCCAAATCACCAAGTTACTGCCATGCTGCTCATTTCTGATCTCCTTCATTGGGGCTTTGGCCACTTTGTACAGATTGCCAGAGAGAAAATGACCCAGCCATTCAGCGGCTGTGTATACCTGAGTTACCTTGCAACAATACCTTGTTTAAGCCCCAACTAATACTAACTCAAAAAATTGTAATAATTTGATAAGCTTATTTAGATCAAAGTGAACAATTCCCCCAGGAAGAGTAAAGACAGTCACTCAGCAGGGCAAAGTGATCAAACAAGGCTAGAAGCCGCATCTCCCACATGCCTGGAGAAGGCCCTAGACTGGCTGTTTGCAGCGGGATGCTCTCTCCCTTCAAAACTGCAGAGGTACTCATCTCGGGGTGAAAAGGGAAAGGTTTTGACCTGCAAGTTTTTCAAGAAGGAAAGAGTTTCTTCCCAGCTCTAGTAAAAATTTAATCCAGCTGTTCAAAGAATTACCAAATTGTATCAGTAACTCGATACCTGATCGTATCTGATTCTTTGCATTTTGCTGTTCAGCTGCTGGCTAGATTTCAGGTCTGCCATTTACATTCTGCTTTCCCAAACAATCCCCACAGATTCGCTCAGGGTACAGTACATTTTCTACCTTCCACTGCCAGGCAGTACCAATATAGATTGTTAGGCAATTCTTGTGGCTGCAGTTCAGTGCCGTGTAGAGCAATCCATGTATGTCATTTGTAAACCACCTGGGGATCCTTTGAGATGAAAAGCACAGTGTGAATTGAAAATATTTATTATTATTGCTGTAAACAGACCAGGGTATCCATGGTAACATTTAATTTGTCAACACCTAAAACAGCAGTTACTTTAATATTTTCTCTTTACTTTCAATGTGTAGAAGAATTTGCATGTTTTCAGGAAGACTATTTTAACCAAAGACCATATCAAATTAAACCAAATATCCATCCAATCTGCCATCCTCCAACATACATGCTAGAGGAAGTTGTGAAAAAACAGCCACCTGTAACAAACAGTTATGCAACACTGTCTTCCTACCCCTAGGCAGTCTGTTTCTGCCCTGCAATATAAAAAGGCGTATTATTTATGTAATTTTTTCTCATCAAGACTGAAAGATTTTTAATTGCAGTTTACATCCAAATACTTTCCCAAGCGTAAACTTTGAAAAAATCAATTGCATGGAGGAATACTTCTATGTATCAGCTCAAAGGCATGACTTGGTATTTCAGTCCTATATCCTCTGGCTCTTGTAGGGTGAGAAAGGGAAAATAAAAGCATTAAGTAAAATCCTAGCCCCATGGAAGTCAAGGACAAAACTCCCACTCATTTCAGCAGGGCTGGAGCTCTATCCTCCTGGTTTTCCATACTTGTACTCCTGTTGACTCAGTTCCTAACACAATCAAGTTTCACAGGAGCAGTGATGAATTTAGACCTCAGGCATCCATATGCTTTTGTAGTACCTGTCACTGAAGTTAGCAGAATTAGGATATCTGAATTTTTATCTCTTTAGAAATGTCTCCGGTATCCTAAATCAACTCACAACTTGACTTTGAATATTAAGAAAAAAAAATGCAGCCCTACTGGTCAGACCAAAGGTCCGTTGAACCCAGTGTCCTGTATCCAGCTCTGTATCATATCTCCATCATTGTCCAAAAATGATAAAGATGCTAAAAATGATCAAGAACAAGGCAGGCTGTGGTGATACTAGATATCCAACCACCACCAGCTCGGGTACCTCCTGAGCCAGCTGTGTTTTCTATATGTTCATAAACAGCCAGAAGTTTTCTGTTCAATCAGCTTAAACCTTCAGCACCCTCAGCATCCTTTGGCAGGGAGGTCCACAGCTTAACTAAACACTGCATGAAGACTTCTTGCTTTTGTTTGTTTTGCACCTTTCTCCTTCTCACTACTTGGTTGCTCTTTAGCCTAATACTCACTTTGATAACAATATCAATTCTGAAGTCTTCTGGCTATGAATCCAAAGGTGAGGAGCGGTTACATGGGCGGCAGAGGGGTCCCCAGCACTAGGATTGCTAGTGGGTTCCTGAGACTGTGGCTTCCAGTGAGCGTGAACTACAGAAGCACCAGGCAGGTCCTGCCTTTGAAAACATCATTTGGAACACCCTATTTCCACAAACCTCAACTGAATCAATTTTACAAGCAGATATTTTTCAGAGCAGTTTTAGAGGGCTCTCTCATCACTGGTGTCGGTGTCACCTGAAAACATTTAACATCCCAAAGAAGAGCTCAGCACTTTTCAGGACGGGGCATGATGCACCAAGAATTGATGAATCTCTTGAGAAAATGTCTTCCAACTTTAGAGAAGAAATTAAGCTGAAATCCCCCCAAGTGTTTGGTATATTTCTCACAAGCATCAATGCAGTTATGTACTGCAGGTTGTTTATGGAGAGATGGCATTCTTCCCTGAAAGCTTCATTGTTTTACTGTTTCCTAGAAGTACTCCATCTGCATGTTATGACGATTTTATCAGACATTGTCACTGTCAGGAATATCCACTACATTTAAGTTATTTTTAGGTGTGACAGCCAGAAGGCAGTATGACTTTTTAATGCTTGGCTGTTCTGATGCTTTCTGCTTGCTTCAAGCTTTAACATTTTCTCCCTTACCAAACGCTGACAAAAGGAACAGTCTCCAGTGTGCTGGAGTATTGTCTTGGTTTATGCTATTTTATATTTCCCAATATACACTCATTTTGTGTTATTTAAAGTGACTTCACACCATGGGTGAAAATCCAAATGCATCCAATAAATTCCAGGTACAGGAAAGGAAAAAAAACCCAAACCTGTAATATTATTTTAAGCTTGGACTTCACCTTAACTATTTCAAGCAGCTCTGCAATTCAGAGGAAATGCATTGTTTTCTTTAGAAGCACAGGAGGAATCTATTTAATCTAATTTTAGGCACCTAGCTGAGGTGCCTAAATGAGGAACCCTGAGGCTCCCCCTGCAGTGAGCAGGCAACCCCAAAGGTGAGTCGGAGCTCTTAAAATCCAAATCGCTCTCTGGAGAAGCTCTTTCTCTCCTTGGAGGACCAAGAGAGCATGAGGCATCTAAACTCTGGAAGAGGAAGCTTAGTGAGGAGACTAAAGTTGAGCAGCAGGATCCTTGGCAATAGCCTACCCTTTCTCCAGACTGCCTGCAGACAGTAACATGGTCAACAGTGATGCTCTTCCAACAAGATGCAATACACTAACAACAGCGAGGTCCATCTTTTGTGATGTGTCCAGGAAAAATGCAAAATTAACAAACTAGCGTATCATATAGCTTTCCAGTGCAACTTGTAATCGGGCAAAACTAAGTGGTGGAGGAGCATCTGGTCTGGACATTTACAAAGTTAAATGATTGGAAAGAGGCTGTAGCAGGAAAGGAGAATGTGAAGGCTTTGAAAGATCCCTGTAAATACACCTACCCCCATGCATTTCCTTCACACTCTAACTTGTAGTCCCTAGCACCATGAAAGCCAAAAGCATCCCTGCCTCTGGGTGTAGTTCCACTTTTTAAATGAGATTTTTCTGTTTGTTTGTTTGGGGTTTTTTAAACAAATAATAGAATTTCAACAGCAAAACATTTTTAATGCTCTAATCCCACTCTTATCTAAACAGTGCTGCTGATCAGATTTCATTTGTCTTTATGTTTCAATTTGATTTTTTGGTCTCATTTTGCATGCTACTGAAGTATGATTCTCCACTGTAATGTGATTCTCCATATTACAGCAGCCATTCTTGAAAGCAACTAAAACAAAATCAGAACCAATAGAAATTATACCATTACACAACAAAATAAAGCTTGAGGTAACAGTGTTAAAAACAGGTTGCAAAAGAATTAATGCTACATGATTTTGCCATATACATGTGATGACAACAGACTTCTGCTTCCACCAGCATTCCTGGGACTATCCCTCCATTAAAGCGATACTGAAAGATTTTCCTTTCCATCTTGTCAGAGAAAGATTTTTGATCCTCATGGTACTTGCACCATAATTTACTTTGTTGGTGGATTTGCCTTCGTTTCTTCCCACTACCCCTCTTGAAAAGTTACCACATAGTGGAACAGCGGCAAGCAGTTAGTGCATGCATCCAAATCATTGCATCCCATTTGATTCCCTGGCAGCCATCATTCTCCCTGATGATTTGAGCTGTGGCCAGTCAAATTATGAAAGACATTATTTTGCTTTCCAAGTCACTCATTATACCACTAGTGGGTTTCCCCCCCCTTGGATTTCTCTCTTCTTCCCTCCTCCCTCTTCTGCAAAGTTAGTTTTAAAGATATTTCATTGTGCTAAAGGAATCCACAGATATGCTTTATCTATGATGTGAAAATCTTGAGGGCATGCTACAATAGACAGAGCAAGGAAGTAGATCCCTTGATGGTGCAAACCAGTGCAACTTCGCCAGATTCAGCAAAGCTGCCCTAGCTCTTAAGATCAAGATCTGCTCCTTCCCCTCCAGCCTGGAGGAGAAACTGAGCTGTGTTGCTTGAACAGCTTCTTATCAGCCAGTGTCCTGAATACCAGCCTCCTCATATCAGTATTTGGCTTTTAACGTACCATTGTTCCACATGGTAACAGTGGATTAATTACGTACCCTCTCAAAGGAGTTGAGAGCATTGCTTTTCCCTATTTTTATATATGTTGTGTATATACTTGCTTTTACCTACATTGCATATGTTACTTCTGGCTAGATTTTACACTTTATCCTTTCCAGACCACAGTTTGAATTAAAGCGTTCAAGTTATCATGAGAGCTGTGTTCTTCAAGTTACCTAAAAAAATTAAAAAGCACCCAGGTAAAAATGAAAACCTAACATCCTACGTGTGCTCCAAACCACTCCCTCCCCAAGCCAGCTGCTCCTTCTTCAATCGTACCAACACAAGTAAGTAAAACAGGCAACAACTCCAACTTCTCTTAGCAGGTATCCAAAAACAGACTGCCTGCTACAGGCACACAGTTCCTAGACCCAAGCTTTTTTGGCCAGATCAAAGTGTCCTTGATGCTAAATAAACATAGCCTATATCCTGTTTGCAGAACTGGCTGTTTTCCTTGTTGATACAGATACACTTGAATAAATGGAAATTAAGCCTCAGAAGGGTGGATTGAAACGTACACACAACACACACCCCCACGCACACAAACACCCTTTTATACCATGTGCAACACATCGGTGATTGTTCTACCCTATCTCTTGAGAGAAAGGCAGCGCAAAGCTGCCTTGTCCCTGGAAGAATTAAATCAGCAAATACTATTCTGAAAGGGAAGGGAGGAGGAGAAGGGGTTTCCACACTATCTGCTTCAGGCATGTAACAGTAAGTGCTGAATTTAAGTGCACAGTTGCTCTGGGTTCCCTGTACAGTTAACAGCGGGATGGAGGCCATGCCACAGGGAATGAGTGACAGGTACCACACCTACCATCACTACGTACGTAGCAGAGTTACTTATATTTCATAACTAACCAATTCTATTGCTCTGACCAAACTGCTGAAATGTTAAAAACTAGGTTCCCATAATGAATACTTTAATCATCAGCATACTCAGGCTAGTGAAGAGAAGAAGCTTCCTTTGAGTTATAAACAGTGTAAGCTAATATTCTATCGTTAATCAAGAGTCAGACTCAACAAGCATATTTTCATGGTTAGAATTCCATTGTTGTCTAAGTCTTTAATGCTTATGAGATTTCAATTTATTTTACTGCTTTAATCTGATTTTTTAAAATTGTATGAAAAGTGAGTGTACTGAGAACTGCCAGCTAGATTTTTTTTTTAATAGATAAAGCCACATCTTCCTAAAAAGCCCGAAGCAGCAAAACTAGTTCAGATATGTCATGTACTATTTTAAGTACAAGAGACCCAGCACACAGAATCATTCCACTTGGCCACCATCTGCCCTTAACCTACTCTGGACTAAATCTCTATAATGCAACTGGCAACTTTCATCTTGAGACCTTGAGCTGTAAGCAAACTACCTTTGCAGAAAGTGCGAAGCCTAGAAAGCAGTTAATTTAATTTAAATTCCAGCTATTTGAAAAGCAGGCCCCCAGCCTAAACTAATCAGGCAGACACCCTCTATAATCAAGGAAGAGGCATAGGTACCTCCAGAGATGGGGTCATTCTACACCAAGCTTTAGTTTGAATACAGAAAGAGCCTAGCTGACTAGCTTATGTGTTTGCCTAAAAATTGGGTCTGTGGCCACAGAGGAGCTGAACCCTGCCCTGAATTGTTAAGTACTAGGAGACATCAGAGTAATTTATTCACTTGCAGGTTGGAAATAGTAAGCACTGCTCTGCTGGCTCCTTCAGGATTGCTGTCCCAGTGACCAGGTAGGAGTTTGGGTGGTCCATGCCCACACAGCAAGGGCTCTCCTCTGGTAACTTGCCCATCCAAAGCCTGGCAATGTCAAGTCCCTTGGACAGCTGCCCCCCCATAAACTTACTTCCTATGGGTGTCGTCTTCGCAGCCCACTCAGAAGGGCCAAGAGCAGAACAGGTATTGCCTGAAAACCACCTAAACCAGCAAATGCTTTCAGCCATACAAATTGTTCTCCGAGTTAGGGCATACCAATGGCAGAAAAACTAGAGGAGGTTCCCAGTTGTCAACAGTACCATGCAGATACCAAGGTGTGGCTGAACAGAACTGCTACCCATGAGATTGTCACTACAAGACTCTTCACAGAAAAGCAGCATTTACCCATGTGCAACCAAGCCATCAGGTAACCTGCACACACACCTCATCCCGATAACCTGAATGACTTCAGAAGGAGAGACGAGAAGAATCAGACTAGTGGATGGGCAAAGCAATAAACATCTTGGGCTGCGGAGGGAGCAGTGTGTCAGGAGCACTGTTTCTTCATTGTACCTACACACACAAACACACGGCGGTATTACTAGAGTTTGGGGCAGGGGAGCGAGGAAGTAGGTGGATTTAAAAAAAAAAATCAATTTGGTTTCATTCTGTGCATGAACGTAATAAGGAATTCTGGCTCTTTCATGCAACCCCACCACAGTTCATTCTTTAATACAATGATGGTTTACCATTTTTCTTGCCCACAGGATCAATTTCAGTGCTAAGAGTACCCAGACCACATAATTGCACAGTACTATGAGAACTGGTAAGGATCATCAAATCCACAACCTCACAATCATAGGCAGCAAAAATAAAGACATTTAGTTCATGAGACTTCTGCCTCTCTAACTCTGCACACCCCAGGTCACTAGACAATCTCACACCCCAAATTGAGCTACAGGCCTTCAATGTGCAGTGTGCCAGAGAAGAACAGTGACAGAGATCAAGGGCAGGACACCCAAGGTAGCAGCAATATTTTAGGTCCCTGCACATGCAGGATCTCTGAAAAGTAAAAATTCCCAGAAGATTCAAGCAAGCAGGCCCTTCTCCACATTTCAAGGGATGGCAAAAAAATGAACAGGCAAGCAAGTAAACAAGCACAGCAATGGTCCTCACTAATCTCACCCAAGGGAAAAATTCTTCCTGACCCCCAGCTCTGAGTATGGGTTTAACACAGAACACAAATCAGCAGAGAGATTTTTCCATTATTGTTAGGAAACTGTTATTTTAGTTTAATTGTACCTATGTTTACAGCAAGTATCCACAAACAAACTTGTGTCTTAAAAAAAGCAGAATTCATAGCAACTAAGTACACATTTCAGAGAGGTGATACATGAGGCAATTAGCCTTGGCGATTAGCTAGAGAGAGATTTTTATGTTGTTATGCTGATATAAGTACTTGGCACATATTATTTCTGATTAGACGACAGACTCTTGAGCAATCTCTTTTGATAGTCCCTGCCTGCCAGCAGAATACCAATACCAAGTGCTCACACAGAGCCAGCAGACTATGAAAAGTAATGCAGGAAGAAATTAGTTTCCTTTCGTTTCATGCGGCCTTTGCACACCTCTGGCAAAGCAAGAAAAGAGTTGTTTATAACCTCTCAGTTTGAAAAGGCATAGTGTGAACCTCATGAGGTTCAACAAGGCCAAGTGCAAGGTCCTGCACTTGGGTCGGGGCAACCCCCGATATCAATACAGGCTGGGAGATGAGGGGATTGAGAGCAGCCCTGCGGAGAAGGACTTGGGGGTACTGATGGAAGAAAAGCTGGACATGAGCCAACAGTGTGCGCTTGCAGCCCAGAAGGCCAACCGTATCCTGGGCTGCATCAAAAGAAGCGTGGCCAGCAGGTCGAGGGAGGTGATTCTGCCCCTCTACTCGGCTCTGGTGAGACCCCACCTGGAGTACTGCGTCCAGCTCTGGAGCCCTCAGCACAAGAAGGACATGGAGCTGTTGGAACGGGTCCAGAAGAGGGCCACAAAAATGATCCGAGGGCTGGAGCACCTCACCTACGAGGACAGGCTGAGAGAGTTGGGGCTGTTCAGCCTGGAGAAGAGAAGGCTGCGGGGAGACCTTATTGCGGCCTTTCAGTACTTAAAGGGGGCCTATAGGAAAGATGGGGACAGTCTTTTTAGCAAGGCCTGTTGTGACAGGACAAGGGGTAATGGTTTTAAACTAAAGCAGGGGAGATTTAGGCTAGATATAAGGAAGAAATTTTTTACAATGAGGGTGGTGAAGCACTGGAACAGGTTGCCCAGAGAGGTAGTGGAGGCCCCATCCCTGGAAACTTTTAAGGTCAGGTTTGGACAGGGCTCTGAGCAACCTGATCTAGTTGATGATGTCCCTGCTCACTGCAGGGGGGTTGGACTAGATGACCTCTAAAGGTCCCTTCCAACCCAAAGCATTCTATGATTCTATTTCATATTTATTTTTTTGGTACACATCTGCAGTCATTTCAAGAGGACAATGTACAACAGGTCACCAAGTCTAGCAAAGGAGGGAAGACTTTAAATATTCAACCATGAATCATTAACATTTGGACATGAATACAAGGATTTATTTTACTTTCATGTGTATTTTCTAATGCCATATTTTAAGAATTATATGTTGCTGCATTCACTTCCATATAGTACTAATATTCCCTTCCATCTATGAATAGCATCATAAAAATATTCTTTTGTATGAAGAATCAACTTTTCACAATAATAATTTCAGGTAGTTAAAAGAATCTGCAGAAAAAGGCTGACAATGATTGACTGACCTCCATCTTTGTGAAAGTGAAGGTGGAAGAAGTTGATTCAATGGAGTGGAGGTGAGTGAGCAGTAACCTTGTTTCACCCAACTTGCAGAACTGGGGGAACACTCATGGACTTCTGAATTTCAGGAGTGTTCTCCATTATGCAACAAGGAGCAGTCAGCACCCGTTTGCCACAGATTCGTAGCAGTACGAACATTACTCATTTCTAACACCCTGCCAGCCAGCACCTACCGCTCCCATGCCCTGAAGCACTCCCTTGTTGCCAAGCCAACTTGTTCAGCTCGGAGAGCTCTGAAATGGGGAATATTGAATGATTCTGCAATCATTCATCTACTGCAACCACAAATAAGAAGGTTAAAGGAAAACAGTCTTTGAGTCGCTGAAAGAGAGAGGTGAATGGCAAATTGATTCTGACGGTTCCATTTAGGGATGCTCAGTCACTGACTCCACACAAAGTGTGAGAAGGGAGAGAGGTGAGAAATCAAAGTATTTGATAACAAGTTAGCACAGTTCATCTGTAAGGAGGCGTCAAGAATACAACTTCTATCTTTTCAGGAATGTGAATGATACATTTTTTTTCTTACAAAAATGTCCCTTGGCTAACAGCCTTAGTAAATCAGGCCTACAATACTCACACGTACAGAATATGAACGTTATACAGGCCATCTGAGTGGCTTTCCAACACCTCTTAATATTTCACTGCCGGACAGAACCTGTTTTAATAGTATAGCCATTTCCAGCAGAAAGGTCTTCAAGCAGGCAAGTCTTAACTATCTAAAAAACCCTAGTCCAGTAATATAAAAACATTTAAATGAGATTTATGAGTTTGCTTACCATTTGATAGGAGCAAAAGAGGCCATAGTTGTGTTGGGAGGGGGAGGGTATTTTTTACTTCTGTAAACACCTAGATGATTCTGCCTAAAAGCATTTGATTCAACAGGCAAAATATATACATACACGTTATACACACTACAAACTTAAGGTAGAAGGAAATGACTGCCAGTCAGAAAACATATATAATGGTATCTGATGGACATAAATATACATGAAAATCTTCTCATAGAAAGAGCAACAGGCAGGTTGATGACTACATTGTCCTGCTTCCCATGCCCAGGCACTACTGCTTCAGTACAGCTTTTGCAGTTCAACTTTTTAATCCAACTTTGTGCCAATTAAGAGTCCTCCAATTTCCCGTTCTCTGGGGATCTCACAGGATCTGCTCCTGTGATTTAAAGATAAATTCCCATGATCATAAGTAATCAATTTACTCTGGTCGAAGAAGTAGATGTGTGTTATCAGACCCATGGTAACTCGCAGTGGAGGTTGCTTAATGAAGTACTGAGTGCAGCAGCGAAGCCTTGCAACCCTCATTCCAGTTCTCAGGCTCAGCTTTCTGACCTAAGGCCCAGCTGTGTGAAATGCAGTGGCATGACCTTGGCTCAGCTTTACTGAAGAAAAAACAAACAAAAAAACATGAACCCACAAAAAAAAAATTTGCTGCACTGTAAAGGAGAGAGCACAAACTAAAGCCAGCAAGATAAGGAGAGTAAAAACAAATAAATTGTGGAGTCACTCCAGGACTCAAAAAAAAAATACCAGCAAGAAAAGGTATAAAACTCAGAGAAGGGGGTCAAGAAGACGGATACCTGGCAAGATCAGACAACGGCAAGCAGCACTTCCTTGCCTCGCTGAGGACTGCCTGGCCAGCAGAGACTGACAGCATGCCTTCATTGGGGTGGTAAGCACGTTCGTGCTTAGCCTAGTAGCATGTTACTCCCAGCTGTTTGCTCTGTGCATTACCCAAATTGCCCCATATTCCTAAACTGTATATAGTCCTGCTTTCGAAGTGTCTGCCCATGGTAAAAAATGTACATCTTCTGGAGGAAAGGCATATATAATGCATTTGAGTACTAAACAAAAACCATCTAAAGCAGGTGCTTAGGCAACTGCCACAAGGGCTTTCTAGAGAAGTACAGGTATGACTGGCCTATTAAAGTCAGCAAGAGAAGAATACGGGGCAAAACGCAACAGTGGAAAAAGTAAATGAGGAGTCAAAATTTAAGAATAAGGTGTTTAAGGAACAGAATCGGCAATAACAGGCTCAACAGTGTGCTTCTGCTGCAAAAGCCTGGTGTTTGGTATCTCAGATGCAACACCTCCAGGCAGAATGCAACACCCAAAGTTATTCTTGGACCATTAGACATGCAGATGTCTGACCTGGGCCAGACTTAAGAATAAGGTTACACAGGCCAGGCATATTTTCATGGCAGCACAAAAGTGTGAAACTAAAGGAAAGGGAAAGAGGGGCCTCTTGAGCCACTCCATGAAGATGCACATGCACAGATGGAGCACCCATATGGAATGAAGAGGGCAGCAGAGAAAGGCCATCATCTCCAGGCCAAGGCAGAAGCCAGAGGTCAGGCTTTGAAAGGTCAGGCTGGGAAGGGTATTGTGGTGGACAGGACGTGTGGGCTGCTTTGAGACATGGACTTCACTAGTGGTGGAAAAGATATACACAGAATATGGTTTGAGAAATGTTGATGATCAAAGGAAAAAAACATGATTGCTTGGGATGTGGTGCCCACCAGTACCCTCATGCAAGAGGTGGCTGAATTGACTAGACAGCGGGAGCTGGCAGATGAATATGAGGCAGTGCCTGATCCAGGCCAGTCACTGCAGCTCCCTGCGGTGATAAAGTAGAGCTACTCAGCTCCCCAAACCCCTGGTGTATCACCTTTGGGCAGACAGCAGTGTTCAGGAAGAAAACACAGAGCCTTCAAAAGTCTTGCAAGAGCTCTGGGGTTTGAAGTTAGAAGTTCAGTCAATCACCTTGTCTCAAGTCAGTTCACTGTCACAAATCAGTCCATCTCATTTATGCAGAGACCAGCTGGGGAGTTCCTGACCTGCCCAGGGAATCAGTCGTTAATTACACTGGGGAAGCACACAGGCACAGCCCTGACATCCAGCTACACCAAAACTGTAATTTTAGGAGATACTTGAATTTCATTCTGATATGGCAATTATGATGTAAATGGCATAGATCTTGCCACACTTCTTGCAGAATGGTGGCGAGGAATAGGAGAAGACACTCACTCAAACATTGGTAGATAAGTGTTTGCCACATGCATTAACCATTGCACACACACAAATTAAAAACAGAGCTCTTTGCCAATAGACAAAGACATATCCAGGTCAAGAGTCCAAATATACTTCATTAGTCCATTACCTACAAACAAGAAGAGAGGCAAACATTTTAAGGTCATAGTAGAACTTTACTAAAGGAATAAAAGACACTTCTTATCAAAAACGTTTCTGCAGAGATGAAAGCTTGTCAAAGGTTCAGTAGTGTCTTCTCCTGGTGCGAGAACCTGATATTAAGGGTCTACTAAGGAAAGCATAGTAAAGAAATAATTTTAGGAATTAAACAGTGGTTTCACACAGCTGGACATTCCAAAAGCTCACAGCAAATACAGAGGGTTAATCAGATACAAAATGGTTAACAACACACAAGAAGCGTGGGATGAAAAATTCTCCATCGTCCCAATGACTCAGTGTTTTTTTCCTGCTGCACCTGGATTTTTTCCTTATGTGGCAATGACCACTTAATCTCAACAGTAGTGGATTGACACTGAAATACCAGATGAATGGCAGCCATTTGGGGTATTAATTAGGCTGGTGTTTGCATACACTGTGGTACTGGATTTTGATTTCAGCACTGCCGTTAAGACTCCAAACCCTGCTGCAGCCCACTAGGCCGAGGTGTATAAGTGGAGGCTCAGCTCGATGCCAGACCCTAATATCACAAATCAATGGCATCGATGATCAAAAGAGATCAAACCATCAAAGAAGAAAACTAACTCATAGCCCAGTCCTTTGAGTTCATCTGAACGTGACCTGAGGCTTGGCTGTGACCTTGGCTTGACTTTACTCAGAAAAAGGTCCTGTAAATGGAGCACAAACTAAAGTCAGCAAGACAAGTAAATGAAAAAAACATCAAAGAAAGAAATTGTGGAGTCAGAAACAGTCACTCAAGGACTCAGAAAGAACATCACCAGGATGTATAAAACTCTAAGAAAAAAGCAGAGGCTCGGAAGCTGGACAGCTGGTAAGATCAAGGATCAGCCCACTCTAAGAGACAATGGTGGGCAGCACCCCCCTGCCTCACTGACAACTGCCTGGCCAGCGGAGACTCATCATATACCTGCATTGGGCCGGTGAGCACTTTAACGCTTAGCCTAGCAGCATGCTAGTTCCAGCTGTCCACTCTGCAGCTTAGCCAGTAGAGAAGATAATTGTTGTGGTCATAAACCGTGTATATTCCTGCTTTCCAGTGTCCACATATGGTTAAAGATGCCCGTTAAAAATGACCTGAAGAGCTGAGGTTTCTGGCCACAAAGTATTCCCACTCCCACAGGTCTTTCCCACCTCTGTACCAGAGCTTACTACCTCCTACAGTTGTGCTTTGTCACAACAGGGAAGTGATCCACATTAAAAACAGCTGCTAGAAAATTTCGTGGACAAGTCACCAGTCAGGGTTGTGTCCCTCATCTATTTTACCAGCAGGTCTACCAGCGTATAAAATAGGGAGGCAAACCAAACCAACAGCAGGAACCATTGCTTAAATGTCAGAAGGATGGTCGCTTCTTCCATCAGTCTATCAGACATGATCATGGGAGTCTATCTCAAGAGGTCGTGAATTGCCTGACCTTGATCCTGCTCCCACAAACACCAGTGCTACATTGAAATCACAGTTCAGCTTGTGAGCAGAAGTTTACAGAACAGTAGACTCTCCTATAATGCTTTCATTAATTTCTCCTTCAGTCCCAAAACTACCTTCTGCTGAAGCCAGCAGTTCTGAAGCCAGCCAGCCAAATAATAATCTAGACAGTGTGATCATGAAATACTCAAGACTACAGCTTCAAAGCTTCAAATTCACTTGCTGTCTGCTTTGCTGACTGTTTCTTCTACCAGAAGTGCACAGTATTTTAAAGCTGGCAAAGAAATTATATTTATACTTCAGCTGCATGCTTTAATGATCTGCCCCCCCCCCCCCCCCAATCTTGGGGGNGGGGGAAAGGGAGAGAAATAAGATTTTCAGAACTGCCTCAGGGATTGTTGGGACCTACTCATCCAAATGCAACTCATTTTGATAGATAATAGGGTCCCAAGAAGTAACTTTAGAGGTAAAAAAAAGAGTGAAGCATCCAGTTTCCATTAACTTTTCCAGGACTTGAACACTTACCTGTTCTGCCTGTCATTGAATATCTACCCCAAATATCCACAAGTTGGAGGAGTTTTGTTTTTTTTTTTTTTTCTTTAAATGTCTTAGCTTCTCTACTCCTCAGAAAACTTCCAGTCTTTTTTCCAAAGTCTCCAGATAATGAATACGCACTTAAACTTGTTTATATCAGTAGTTCTAAGCTTTAAGCTTACATGCCAAGGTTTGTAAGCCAAAGGGTCCATAGCAGCATCTCTTTCCTCCTCCATAAGCAGCTCTTATTATAAGATAATGAACACTGAGCTTGACAAAATCTGTTATATAAGTTGTCTGAAAGTAAATACCCGATATTACTTTAACCCATGCAACCCTAAAGGGGTTCTGATGTTCTAAACATTCATTGTCACTTAATTCTCATCCTCACAGTTCAAGCACTTCACAGCTCTATTCCCCCACCATTCTATAAGCCCTATCTCTAGAATCACTTGAACACATGGAAAACGCATCTCACTGCAACCTGAGCTGGCCTTCCAGTCCCACAAATGTGTGGCATAACAACAGGATTCGCAAGCACTTGCACAATGCAGATATTGTTAATACATAATAGCCTTGGGAAACTACAACAAACAAATAAGAGAATGTTGAACAAAAGGTTAAAAGATTTTTTTTAAACACAGAAGAGTCATTGACATTTTATTTTACCTTCACATACAGAGAAAGGATTAGCTGAAATCATTAAAAACTAAGTTACTCTATTTTTTTTTGTTCAACATGTTTTCATACCCTGCAGCTGAAATGGTAATCTGAAAAGGAAAGGAAATAACGTATTGCTCACCTCTCCTTGCAACCTCGATTTCACAATTTCCTCCAGTTCCACTTACAAGCCTGAACAATAAATTGACCCAACCCCAGCCCACGCTACCTCCCACCACTCTTCCAAAGATGGGTCTGTGTCCAGCTTTTATCACACTGAAATACATCAAAGTAGTTTTTGAAGAAGAGAAAAAGAGGGAGGGATGGGCGGGGGAGGGGGGGAGAAAAAGACTGAAAGATATCCCTCCTCTTAAAAACTGACTATTGAAAAAATACCATTGGTGAATATAACTGCATCAACTAGTCTTTCCCATCCTAAATGTTAGTTTTATTTTAAGGTTTTGCAGAAGCTGCCTACATCTACAGCATGTCTGTGCTGGATTTTGCTGTGGAACAATAATATGAAAAAGATTTGTAGCTACTCATAACAGGGCAGGTGGCTGGGCTGTTTTGGCAGTCTGTGGAGTCCAGAGCTGGTCTGGCACAACAGGGGGTGAGCAGGGCTGCAGGGGATGACCCTGAAGCAATAGTCAGAAGCAATAGTAGTGGCCACAATTTTTCACAAATCCCAAATTAAAACCTACTCCTCATCCCCTTTTTCTCTCAAAAAGG
The DNA here is from genome assembly GCA_013401315.1 of Balaeniceps rex. Lineage (NCBI taxonomy): Eukaryota > Metazoa > Chordata > Aves > Pelecaniformes > Balaenicipitidae > Balaeniceps > Balaeniceps rex. Next base: position 29,173 of record VYZW01031694.1, read on the forward strand.
GTAGAGACTATACTAATTTCAGAAGTTGCTAGAACAGCCATTTCTGAAAAAATCACACAATCATAGAATGGTTTGGGCTGGAAGGAACCTTTAAAGATCATCTAGTCCAACCCCCCTGCAATAAGCAGGGACACCTTCCACTAGATCAGGTTGCTCAAAGCTTCATCCAACCTGACCTTGAACACCTCCAGGGATGGGGCATCCACGACTTCTCTGGGCAACCTGTGCCAATGTCTCACTACCCTCATCATAAAAAAATTCTTCCTTATGTCAATCTAAATCTACCCTCTTTCAGTTTAAAACCATTGCCCCTTGTCTTGTCACTACAGGCCTTAATAAATAGCCTCTCTCAGTCTTTCTTAAAAAGCCCCCTTTAAGCATTGAAAGGGCCTCAATAAGGTCTCCCCGGAGCCTTCTCATCTCCAGGCTGAACAACCCCAATTCTCTCAGCCTCTCTCTGCAGGAGAGGTGTTCCATCCCTCCAATCATTTTCGTGGCCCTCCTCTGGGCTTGCTCTAGCAGGTCCATGTCTTTCTTGTGCTGGGGACCCCAGAACTGCATGCAGTACTCCAGGTGGGGTCTCATAAGAGAGGGAAAGAGTCACCTCCCCTGACCTGCTGGTCAAACTTCTTTTTATGCAGCCAACAGCTCCCAAATCACCTCAGCTAACACAGTATAAATACTAAAAAATATTTTAATATAGACATGAAGCTTTGGAGTTTTACTTACCCAGAGCTAATCCATACAAACCCTGGCTGAGGGGATAACAAGACCTGACCTTAACTAGCCACAGTGATATGAAAACGACATCTGCTTTCTCTCCACTGTCATATTTCATCTAAATAGTCACAACAGATCATTTCAAGGTAAAACTAAGCTATGGTTTTGTACTGTCCTCTCATGCTGTACTGAGTCTGACTAGGCTGGAGTCAACTTTCCCCACAGCAGCCCGTATAGCGCTGTACTTCACATTTGTAGCTAGAACAGTGTTGATAAACCCACCAATGCTTTGGCTATCACTGAGCAGCACTCGCACAGAATCTCCAACCCCCCCACAAAAGGCCAGTAGGCTGGGGTGGGCAAGAGTTTGGGAAGGGACACAGCCAGGACAGCTGACCAAAACTGACCAAAGGGATACTCCATACCATACGACATCATGCTCAGCAATAAAAGCTAAGAGAAAAGAAGAGGGTGGGGTGGTGCATTTGTTGTTAAGGGGTTGGTCTTTCAAAGCAACTGCTACATGTAACTGAGCTTCTGCTTCCCACAATGTGGCTGGACATTGCCTGCTGGTGGGAAGTAGAAAATAAAATTGTAAGTTGTTTTTTTTTTCCCCACTTTGCTTCTGCACACAGCCTTTGCTTTTTTTCATTAAACTGCCTTTATCGCAAGCCATAACATTTTTTATCTTATTTTTCTCCCCCTGTCCTGCTGAGGAGGGGGAGTGAAAGGGCATCTGGCAGCCAGCCAAGGATAACCCACCACACATGCACAAAGCTGTGCTGTGCAAATGAAGGTTTGATGCAAGTTCTACTTGCTTGATTTTGCTAGCTTCATATTCTTTTGACATGATTTTTCACTTCTTTTTTTAAGTGTAATTAAGCATAGAAACCTGCCTTAAGGGCTGAACGTTTTATTATTCTGCTGTTTTGCTATCTGCGGTATTCTAATACAGAAGTTGAAGAAAAGATTTAAACAAGAACATCTTTTATTTCCTATTTTATTTATGTCAGAATTTATTCACACAGTGAGTGCAAGGGATGCAAAGAGAGCTACAGATTTTAAAAGCCCCTTCTTCACAGCTATATATGTGAAATGTATGAAACTCATGCAAATATTCTGGTTAAATTGTTTCTTATAACAAATAAATGAGGAACAGTAGAACATGACCCAGCAAACCTATACACATTTACAGACCTCCAGTTCCATTACCTTGACAAAACTGAGACATCGCTTTCACAAATTCAGTTCTGCAACACAATGCATATTGAAGTACAGTGCCTAGTTTTATGCAATTGACTTTCATAGCTGTCGTGGTTTAACCTGGCAGGCAGCTAAACACCACACAGCCATTTGCTCACTCCCCCGCAGCGGGATCGGGGAGAGAATCGGGCGGGATAACAGAATATACAAAACAAGTGATTCACAATGCAATTGCTCACCGCCTGCTGACCGATGCCCAGCTAGTTCCCAAGCAGTGGACCCCCAGCCAGCTTTTCCCCTAGATTATATATACTAAGCATGACCTCATATGGCATGGAACATCCCTTTGGCCAGTTGCAGTCAGCTGTCCCAGCTATGTCCCCTCCCAACTTCTTGTGCACCCCCAGCCTACTTGCTGGTGGGGCGGTGTGAGAAGCAGGAAAAGGCCTTGACTCCATGCAAGCACTGCTCAGCAGTAACTAAAACATCCCTGTGTTATCAACATTATTCTCATCCTAAATCCAAAACACAGCACTATACCAGCTACTAGGAAGAAAGTTAACTCTATCCCAGCCACAACCAGGACAACAGCTACATCTATTAACCACAGATGAGGAAAAAACATCCTAGCAACAGCTCAAACAACTGAATTGCCATGACTGCTGAAACTGAAGAGATCATAAATCCAACCTCACAGGAAGCGTTCACTTCACTACTTCAAAGGAGGATGTTACTTTTCTTGTGATTTGGTGCACGCTATAAATGTGATTGAACATTATCTTGAATTGACAGATGAGAATATATACTGGTAGGAGTAAGTATCTCGGAGTTGCTCAGGTTCATGTTTTCCCCGAGAGAAAATAAATAAATCAATCACTCAAAACATAACCACTTTCTCTTGCTCTTTATTCTTTGCTGTAGATGATACAAGAATAAAGCAATGACTTCCTAACTTAACCTTCCATGCATCTGTCATGCTGCAGCTGGTGTCAAGTATAAGCAACCCAGTAATTCTCTCAACTGCACAAAGACCTCTGTGATAGAAGGCACAGAAGGCCAAATTTAGTCAAGATACCCTAGGGAAGAATGTGGTCCAGAGGTTGACAAACAAGCCTGGGATGAGGACCGCAGAGCTTTTATATAAGACTATTAACTGGTGAGAACAGTAGGGACTCTTCTGCCTTCAGTTCAGACTTGTCATTCCCACTAGCATCAATGGCAGCTGCACATGTGTATGAAGCAGCAAACAGACCCCACCGACATGCCAGGCTTCCTTAGTTGTTATGGAAGTACTTAAAAGGGAATATGCTGGCACCCTAAGGGTTAGCAGTCTCAGATTGCTACCAATGTATTGCATAACATTCATTAAAGGAAAATGCCACCCTGTTGTAACAAAAGGATGGACATGACCATGTACAGAATCTGCTTGCAGCCCTACTGATACCAACCTGCTTACTACTGTTCACACGTCTTTCTATTGTGCCACAGTAGTATGTCACTTTCCATGACATTTAATGTTCATCAAAAAATTGGATCTGAATGGGTTGAAGGCATCTTTGGTCTACCATATTTATTTTCTGATCAAAGGGGATGCAGAGCACACACACAGTCATTCACCTTATCCTACAAAACCTGATACACAACCTCATTATGTTCCTTGCTGACCCCAAGTAAAGTTTCTGCTGTAATGACTCCAGTTAACACCATGCAACAGATTTGAAACAGAGCACAGAGAACTTGGTTTTCAATTTTAAAAAGCACTATTCTCAAAAGAGAAAAGAATAGTCGTTTTTGCAGGGGCAGGGTGGAGGAATGTGACCATTTCACTTGCTGCGGGGAATAACAGGCCATAATATGCAAGACCCTCAATGCTTTCATTGTTTTGACCACTGCTAGGACAGACGTTCAGCCTTGGATACACTTCAGTCCAAACTCTTTACATTGTCAAAGCTGGACTTAAGCCCCGATTCCCTGTCCAGGCTACTCTGTATTGAACTGATATCCCAACTATAAGCACTGCCAGCGTAGCTGTATCGCTGCCAAAGCTTTACCATTAGCCTGCGTAGACCTACCATGGCCACCACTTAAGCATAGGCCAATGCATAGACTTTCTCGTTGTTTGTTTGCGTGCAGAAGAGTTCTAAACTTCTATTTTGCTAATAGGGGAAGCTGTAGACGATCTTTTGCTGTATAGAGTTTCTAAATATAAGCTTGTTGAAACAGAACTGGTATTCATGAGACAACTTTATCAAGAAATAAGGACAAGATGACTTAAAACTAGGAGTAGTTCGCTGTTCTGCTGAATATATGTGTGTTGGTAAAGCCTGTCCTGTGTTAGCCAATGTATTCTTGAAAAAAGGGCAATTATCCCATATGTAGTATAGCAGCAACATTATGAGAAAGTAGCTCTCACAAGAGCCATCTGTCAAGATCCCAGCTCCCACCAAAGAGGACAGAGGACATGTAGTGACTTGTTCGATTTGATGAATCAGCGAGCAAGAATACTAACCGCTGATGTAAGGTAGCAAAGCATTATAAGCTGTCAGTGATTTTGTATACTTTACATAATGTATGCTCATCTAGCAGAGTTTTCTAGTGTCCCTTCCTCTGTCCTCCGCAGTCATCTTAATCCCACGACACAGTTACTATTACAGAAGGATTATTTAGTCCTCAGTGCACAGAACAGCAAGCACATTTGCGTATATTATGGGCAATGCAATGTTAATCTATGATATTTACCTGGAGTGAGGCAGCTCAGGGTTTCTTCTGAGGCTGTTGCTGGTTTTATTGCCTGCAGAGCTGTACCAACTAACGCTTGCCCACTCCACTAGCTTTCTGGGAAGACTTGGTTGCAGTTTTAGACAAAAGATGTCAAAGAATTAATTCAGGAAACCCGACTTTCAGGATGGCGGGGTTCCCCAGCAGTTTCAGTCTGGGGGAAAATCTTCACTGCAAAAGAATTTCATGGCAAAATTCATTGAGAGCTTTTCAGTTCATCAGAAGGGCATTGCTTTGCATGACTATGATGCAAACTCACAACTCCGTTTCCATGGATTTTTTTTTTTTCTGATTTCCTATGCCATTACTGGCTAATGTTTAATTTGCAAGTCAGGGACATCATGTTATCATGAGAACGGCAGCAGGTTACAGTGGGCAGCAAGTGGGAGCATGAATGATTTAGTTCTGAAATGCTCTTGTCAGATATTTAAGCTACGTTAAGACACTTTCCATTATAATAATTTCTCTCTCATACATTTAGCAACATGATTTTCTAACACAATAGCAGAATAATAAAAGTAATTTTTATGAAACACTGCCTCCCACAAATGGCATGCAAGTTTGGCTCCTCTTTATACAAAGATCTTTTACTGCCTATTTCAGGACTTAAAGGCTTCCTTACGCTGATATTGATGTCAGTAGTGTCTGGAGAGGGAATAATTTGTAGAGTAGGAAGAAAGCCTACTAAGGAGATCTAGAAACATCTTCCTCTGGAATGTATTTGTTTGTATTGTATCCCTGCAGCCCAACGCATTTCAAAACCAAGATAAATGTTCTCTAGAGTTATCCTCATATAGGTATAAATGCCAGGAGTAGAAAAGGTGATTTAAAAATATCTTTAAGCAGAACTCCCCCATCGCTATCTTAATTTTCAGTACCAAAGGCCAAATTCAGAAGCTTTACTGAAACTAGTAACTGCGCATGACCTATTTCTTAACATCCAATTCAAACAATTGTTTATTTTCAAGCTTAATGTTTTTAACTTTCCATAATATTAACCAGTCAGGAGCTTTGCTGAAGAGTACATAAGTGCAAAAAGTCTCCCTGTGTGCCTCCTCCACTCAGACATCCAGCCCTACTTGCTCCAGCACAGCAGTGGCTTGTCATTCCTTATTCCCATGCCACCAGCAAGGACCTGAGCACCTCCTTTCTTCCAACGCTCCCTTGTTTTGCCTGTTTTCCACTGTGCCAGGAGCCCTGTTGGGCATTGCCCTCTTCCGAGCCTCTTTCACTCCTTCATCCTGCACACCCTTGTACTCACCCTTCTTTCTACTTGGGAAAGAAATCACTGGGGTACCAAAAGTAGGGCTCTACGAGGTGTTTCCTCAGCCACTTTGCCCCATCTCTCTCCCGCCTTGTTCCCTCAGTGAAGGTTACCAGCCTCTGAGCTGCACCAGTTTAGCTGCTTGTGATAGGAAGCAAAGTAGAAAAGCAGGAAGATTGCCTGGCTTTTATTTCAGACCATTTCAGTTTGGTTTTTTGTTTACACCCCCCGCCCCTGCCCCCGCAAGAACAGAACCACACAAACCCAGCTGAACAAGCTGACAGAAGTCATACCACTGCCCAGTGGGGCTGTGATGGCACACGCTTAGCTCCATGGGGCTGGTGGGCAGAACAGAAATCAGTCCCTGGAAAACACTTTTTGGCAGCCAGTAACTAGAGTCTTGCTTTAGGGTGGTAACAAAGATAAAGGCTACTTAGTCTCTTGGCAACATGTCAGAGATCCCTAGCATCCAAATTTCAAATTTTCAGTAGCTTTCTGCTCCCTGGTCAAAGTAAGTACCTACTGGTAGAGAAATGTTAACATCTGGTTATGTGCTTTCCCCCATACCACATGCCTGCAGCAGAAAGTACCAATATCTACCATTCAAGTGCTGGTATCACACAGCAGCCACCGGTTCTGACCATTTTTACCTAAATGCTGCCAAGCTTTTCCTCCCTGATAAATCACTCCTTTGTGTTTCAATACAACTTGCAGTTTTGTAGCAGTCCAAGGCTAGCACCTCTTTGCAGCTGATCTTTAGTGTCTGGAAGAGACGAGCAGCTTTTCCTAACAAACGTGCAACGGCAGCGGGCAGGCTGGTGCAGCGGTGGCAAGGAGGCTCAATAGGAAGGCAAAGCGCAAGGCAAAATGACTGTGGTAGTGTCGACCAAGGCAGTGCGAGAAGGCAACGTTACTCGTGCACCTTTTGCACATAGGTCTCTAGGCTCATTGTCTCTAGGACCACTGTTTGGTTTTTACATCATTTTTACTGGCATCAAGACAGGTGACTTTTCAGCAATGGGGATTTACATCAATCCATTTGCCTGTTAGAGGAGGAAGAAAAGAAAGCCTGACATTTCTTATCCTTGGCTTGTTTTCTAGATCACCAGCTTGATATCTCAGGTCGTTTTTACCCAATTTGGTATTATTGGTCAAACTAGTAGTATATATGTACACAAACCATCTATTTCCTCTAATATTTTTCTTAGCTAAAGCTTCTGTGCTTACCATTTTACATCAGCTTAGCCCAAGTTGCATGTAAAGCAATTCAAATTCAGAGGACATTGTTTTGCTTTACTCCCCCTTCTTCCAATAAGGTCTGAAGCTTTAAGGATTCTGTTTCTTCTTTTAAACATTTAATTTTTATTAATTTTTAAGGACTTTTAAGCACTGAATAATAGTGTATGGAGAAAATAGCACCAAAAAAGCAAGGATCCTGAGTGTAGGAGTTACAATTTACTCCTGAACTATGCTTAGTTATTAATCAGTAACAGTAAAACCTAAAAAACAGAATAAAATGGCTGCTTATCTAATACTTCCACCAGGGAAGTAACTTCATCTTACACTATATCCACTACTTTCCTTAGCAGAAGATGGTTTTCAGCCAATTCCTTTTCCTGTTACCAGTCTCCATTTTTGGAGCTTCCCAGTGACGCACGATGGAAACGGCTCCACAGTCCGAGTATCTTACCTTGGGCCTCAACCTCTGTCAGCAAGAGCCGGCCTGGATAAAGGCTTGAAAAATAAGCTCCAAACCTCAAAAAATAAGCTCCAAAAGCTCAAAAAATAAGAGTCAGACAAAAGAAACCACTGGGTTTTGAATCTCATGTCTAAACCAACCTTGTTATTTTGAGTACTGGCTTCTAGCTGTTGACTGGCTGAGGTTGATGCTAAGTGGTGGCAGCAGGAATGAGCAAAGCTTTCCCCGAGAACTGGCAGCATGGCTACCATGCAGTGCTTCAAGAGAAAATCCTGCCACCCTTCAATATCAGGAGTGCCTCGGACAGATCTGTGGTGTGAGAGACAATTATGGAGAGAACGGTCCTAAAACTACTAGCTTGCAAAATCCTGGGCAAAGATTACATGCTGTTTTCCATCAGATAATAAATAACTTGGTGGAAGACCCTACACTGACAAACATCTCAGCTTTACCAGTCGAGTCTACTGACAAACTGGGAGAAGGAGTTTATACAGGTGTAATTTACACCTGTAATTCTTTTGCCAGCTCCCCAGATTATACCAGAGAGATCTTTCCTCCCTCCCTTTTCCAATATAACTGTGTCCATTTAAAAAGGACAACGTAGCTCTCTTCATTAATGATGTGGGAGGTTGTTTTGACTTTTAGCATATTTCCAGCTGACGGCTAATCTAGCAAAACATTTTAAGCACAGACCAAATCAAGACATTAGCTAGAGATAAAGAACAACGCACCAGCTTCACATAATTCAACTGTATTTGCACTAGCCCCCAAGCAAAACTACTTTACATGCATCCGCTCCTTAATTTTGCTAATGGTCCCCTCTCATTGGTGAAACCCGGGTGCAATCAAGTTTGCAGCAGTTCAAAGTGGGAGGCAATTCTTGCAAAAGTTTGCAATAAACAGGCAGAACCCATGCAGACAGCAAGACGCAGGAAACCAGCCTCCTTGCCCACGACACTGAACAGCGTCACTGTTTATCTCTGTGGCGAAGTCGGTACTAGTGTGGGTTAAATGCCTTTTCTCTGTAGTGATAGAAATCATCGCTCCATATGCAACACAGCGGAAAATGAGGACTCCAGGGTTTACTCACAAAATAAACGCTACAGAAGTGAAGACAGTTTGTAGAAGTTTTGCAGGAATATCTTCCATTAAACCAAAAATTAATTTGAAATTAGGGTGATATAGGACCACAAACATGAAGAAGTAGCTTTACCTTTGTGCTTATCTTCACGTGATGAAGAATTCATCACACCTTTACCACCCAGAGTTTTCCAGAAGCCTACAGTCTGATATTCTCTGCACTGCTTTAACTGATGTCCAGGTTTTTCAAACTGTGAACTCCCCTGTGGCATCACAATTTGCGTACTCTTAAGCTCACGTTTTTCCTGTTTCCTGAAAGCCCAGAATGACACAAAAAGGCAGTCTTACTGGAAACAGATTGCTCTCTTCACTACTAGTTTAAAAAAAGTCTGTTATTTCTGCAGCATATGTAGTGACACAAGATACAAAACAATATCAAGGTACACTGGAAATAAACACAGATCATAGGGTACGATTACAAATGAGCCATCACTGACATAAATCAACAATTAATTGACACTACAAAAGCCTCAGAAGATAGGGTAAATTCTTGCAATGTATTCACCCTAAACAAGATTATTCTTTATCTTACTGATGGTTAGGTGGAAAGGCCATGCAAAACCAAACAGGACCATGGAGAATCTCAATTTTTTCCTCCATCTTTCCTTCCCTATGAAAGACCCTGGGATGGATTCTTCTCTACCTAGGCCAGTGATATGAACTATGTTTCAGCGGTTGTAAAGCAATTGAGTACTTGGATGAAAATACTGAAGAACTGATTCAGTCTGAACTATGATGTTAGCGATATCCTAGTTTTAGGTATTAAAAAAAATCATGAGACAGATTCCAGAATCAAGAGCTTCTTTGAACATAAATAGAACAAGGAGGGGGAGGGTCTTTTACTTTTCTTCCAATATTTTAAGAATTTTGGACTACTTAATAGTTTAGCATATTACAGGTAAATGAAATCTTGGAGTGTAAGAGCTAGAAAATATTCTTCCCCATTTAAATGAAATCCAGGAAGGAGAGACAAAAGAAATACATATTTCAAATACTATCAAATAATATACAAGGGTCAGCAACATCTATCTGATGAAAAAGACCTGCTAATCATCTGGACAAATTACTCAATGATTGAGGGAAGAAGAGGTAATATGAAGACTGGTTTTGAGTTAAGTTAGTAAACAAACAAAAAGACCCCATAAACATTCACATATAGGACCCATAGTGTGACTAATTTACTCAATTTGTATTCATCAACACAAAACCACTGAGCTAGATTTTGCCTGTTTGAGAAGAACAGACTACAGTAAACCATGTCCACCCATATTTGAGTGTAATTTAACTAACTACTTTTGTCTTAGCTGTATAGAGAGTTTAGTACTCGACCATCTCATTGTCATTGTTGCCTTGGATACAAGAACTGCTCTAAATCAATTTAATAATTAAGGATTTGATCTTGGAAGATTCTGTGCATTCTGGCTTCCATCCAGCAAAGCACTTATCCACCTGCGTACCTTTAATCACTCAAATGGTTTCAATAAAGTGGGACAACTTACATCCTTAAAGTTCAATTACATGCTTAAATCTTGCTGGATTACAGCCAGAGCATTCAACACCTTGCAAGAACAAACCCCAAGCAAGAATGGTCATTACGAAAGCGAGTAGCAAAAATGAGGTACATTTTTGTTGCTGAGTTTTTGTAACAGAAAAAAAGGTGCATAAATGTTTGCTTCTTAAATTACTGCAGACTTTTATCTGATTAGGAGCTTGAATACATGACTGTTTATTTAATGCATAAAATCAAAGTTATTTCAGGGTTCAACAGCATACGACATGTGAATAATCTAACATAAGCACGTATCCGATTGCCTCATGACCCACAAAAAAGCGTAAGGCATTAGCAGGAACAGACACTGGCTGGGTTCTGCGGAGTGAATCTGTGGTCTTCAGCTTCACGGTGTGTTAGGACTGCCAAGTTTACCGACAAAGTTTATAAATGAAAAGATCTGACTCAAACTGCAGATTTTAATGTGAAGCAGGACCTCTCTCTCATGCCCCCGTCTTCAGATTTTTTGACCCCATCCCTTATAGTGGAAGCTGAACACAATGCACACAAACGAGCCGTTGTTATCAACACAGAAGTCCCCAAGGTCAAGTTTACATATGGGGCTTTTTTCTGCTAAACAGAATTAAAGTGTAACCTTGGCAACAAGAGAAGGAAAAAAAAATAAAATCATAGTAGGAGAGGACTATTACTGGAAGATCTTGTACTTCTCTGGAGAAGAGCGAGCGGGTTAGGTTCTCCAGTGTTCACACTACCGCTTTCCTTGAACCCAGGGCTTATGTTCTCTTCCCAGCAGAAGTGCCTCGCTCTGCACAGGGCCCTCCACAGGTACGAAAGGTAGTGAGTAACCAGCTGGAGGAGCCTGGGGCAGTGCTGAGAATGAAACTCAGGGGTGCCAAGTGCTGAGTTTTCCAGTATGAACACTGTCTATCCACCCTTCACAAGCAATAGGCCTGGCTTCCCACCTAGGGTGGAGTATTAGGATATGAAGATGGGGTGTCAAGAGC
>VYZW01031694.1:44511-66847 GCA_013401315.1 Balaeniceps rex
AAACAAAGAAGTTTTCCCTGACACAACCAATAACCTCCCTGTGTGACTGTACTACTGTGAGACCAGGACTGATTCCTCTCCTTGGCAGTACAGTGTAAATCCAAAGCAGCTGCACAGAAATCAGAATTAATTTCCCTGCTGTTTAAATGCATGTAGGAGAATCCTTCACTTCTGTTTCACCTGCTCAGAAAGGGAAACAGTGTTTGAAGACAGCACAGCACAACTGCTGATAGGTAAATTCATTAGAAAAAGCCTCTTTAAGCATAGCTAGTGTAACTACTTCTCTGTTGATATGACCTGATGATCAGATGCCTCAGACCTTGTAAGTACCAGTAAAGAATGAAGTAGTTGGTTTTTTTTTTTAAAGAGAGTGAGATGCTTAAGGCAATACAAGTGGCAGCAACCTGCTGTACATGACTGGATGCTGCGATGCCACATAAGCAAAGCATTCACAACTCCACACTTGCCTCCTCTGTGAATGAATCACGTCATTGTACAGCCCACGTTAATCGCCATATTGCCAAGGAGATCCGAGACCTCTTGGTTATTTCCATCTCTTGTCACGTTTATAATGACTGACAGGACCAGCTTGCCTGAGACAAGAGGCGGTCACTGGGGAGGGAAGAGTAACAACCAAAAATGTGTCAAACATGCCTCTGTTACAAAGACACCTGAATATCCCATTATCACTGCACAACAGAAAGAGCGTGATGCTGTCCATGATGCTTCATAGAGGAAAGGGTAGCAGATGGTTCATTAATGCAAATGGTCCCCAGGGAGACTGATCTATTTGGTTATTACATATCAGATCTTTCTCTGTTACGCCCCAAAGTTTTAAGAACAGTTTTATATTCTTTATTTATATATGCAGAGTGAACAAAACAGAAGTATTCTACACAGGAGTAACTTCACGTCATACTCTACAGTGGTGCTTGCTAAGGTGATTACTGTAGCTTGAAATGACTGAAGCATCCGATTCCTTCTACTGCAAGCAAAGGCTATTCTGAGCGCTATTTTAATCCCTATTCAGAACCTCTTCCTTTCCTCCTCCACAAAACCTGGAGCAAAATAATCCCTCTTGGCATGCAACTACTCACATTTCATTTCAGCCCAGGAATTAAGGACTTTGGAAATGGGGTGGGGGGTGGGGGGAAAGGCTACAGGGCTCAGCATTCACTGTTTCCCTAGTTGTCAAGCGCAACCATGACCAGACCACCATGATTCAACTGGCTGATCTAGAAAATGAGGGGGATGAAGAAAAATATTCATTCTTCAAGACAACACAGCTACTCTGGGTGCTATGACCTGGAGTTACCTCACAGTGGCTTTTGCACAGAAAAAACATATCAACATATGTTCACTATTGCTCCAGAATACTAGGACAGCATAGCATTGGGACTCGCACAGAGCAGCACATAAGAGACTGAAGCAACCAAGATGCTGCTGTCACTGCTTCCAGACAAGGTGGTACGACAACAGCCCTGTTACAATCACAGCTATTTAGGACACAGCTGGACTTGCCACAGCATTGTCTGCAACCAACAGCAGAAATGTCAAACTTGGACTTGTTCTCCTAGATTCCAGAAGCGAGTCAAGGTGGAAGACTGGGGGCTTGTTAGTTTTCAATAATGGCAGCAGGCGATGGCGTGCCTGTGGAAGAGAACAGTGAATTAATTGAGGTTGGAAGGGAATTCTGGAGGTCATTTGGTTAGGCAGTTTCAATATCCCCTTTCACCTTGCTCAAAGTTGGACCAATTCTGATGTTAGATCCAACTTCATATTTAGATAAAGTTGGCAATGGACTTGCCCAGATGAGTTTTGAATACCTGCAGGGATGGAGATACCACAAATTCTGTAGGCCCTGGTTCTAGTATTTGACCTCCCTCACAGTGAAAGAGTTTCTTACAACTTAATTGGGATTTCACATTTGCAGCTTCTGTCCATTGCCTCTCACCCTATCGCTGTGTGGCTCTAAGGAGAGGCTACAGAGAAGCGAGAGACAGGCTCCCGTTACGTAGTTGAAACCAGCTGTCAGATCACACTTGAGCTTTCTGCTCTTCAGACTGAGCAAACGCAGCTCTCAGAGCCTCTTCTTATGTCCCGTGCTCCCCTGCCCCGATCATTGCGGTGGCTGGACTCACTCCAGTTTGTCAATAGTTTTCTGGTACTGAGGAGCCTGAAGCTGGACACATTGCCACAAATACAGCCTCACAAGTGCTGGAGAGAGGTGTGCAAACACTTCCTTCGAGACTGCTGGCTACACACTTGACAACACAGCCCAATATGTGGTTAGCGTTGCTGCGTGAAGAGCAAGAAGGGAAAACAGCAGACTGTGGCCCAGCTTGAGGGGTTCTCAGCCCAGGCTTGAAAAAATCCTGTGATCAAACTGATAGAGTAATTTTGATAATTTTTACACTTGAGACATGTCATAATGTTTCACCCAACAAGGTTTTCCAAAAATGACAGCATCTTCCATTCTGAAAACGTAGCTTCCTGACTGCTCCAAAAAGCACAGTTGTAGCTGTCTTGACATGGCCAAGTGACTAGCTAGCAAACAGTGTTAAAAGAAATTATTAAGGAGGAGGGAACTGTTTATGTTTTTCAAAATAGGTAACGCACGTGGGAAAGAAAACCTCATTCCATCTGTGGCCCAGTTGTCTCACTATATGGACCATCTTGAGTTTTTGGCCATCTCTGGCTCTGCCTGCCTGCAGGCTGTGGGCGGGCGAGGTGTTAAAAGCGTAGGGTGGGCCTGTCATCTCACAGCTCCACTGTATTGCTACAAAGTTTTTGAAGTCCAGAATTACTCAGATTTTACTTGTATTCCTGTGGAAAAGTTAGTTGTGGGTTATTCTTTTACACAGCAGTGGAAGAAAACACTCGTCGTACCTTTTCTCTTGAGAAACCTTTATATTTGTAGAACTACTGGGGATGTTTACAAATAAAGCAAGTTTCTAAACAGTTTTGATGCAAAGCACTTGGATAAACATTTTTTTAACCTGTAGGTGAATTTTGACATTCTACACATCTTTTCTCCTGTTTTCCCTTTCACATTCCCTTTTTTCTCCCCAGCACCTCTAGAAACAAACAACTACAGCATGGCAAAAGTTAGCCAAAAAAAAAAGAAACTTGGCTTCAGTAGTCAAAACACATTTATAGAGTGATCAGTACTGTAATTTTTTTTCTGCTGCATTACCATCTATCACATATTTATAGAAACTGTTATAAACACTATTCCTTGTGATTAAAACAAATTAGGAGATGTGGGCTCCCATTTGAAATTCAGAAGTGTAAATTTCATACAAAAGTTTGCTTAGTTTGTTCCTGCACCTTGCAATGCAAGTAAGAAGAGAAAAAATAAAGTATTAAGAACAAAAATATAAGTTTTACAAGAGCACTTCATTTTATGTGGGAACAAGGGACACCAGCTTAAAGAAACAAAAGTTCATGGATATGTCATTTCATCGATGACAAAGATATGCTCACAATTCACAAATTAGGCTATAAACACACACCCCGAGGTGTGCGTGTGTTCCTAATAATTTCTGTATTCAGAGGCTTTTGAGCAGCGTCATCATGCTTCCTGTGTTAAAGAGCGTGATTTAAGGCAATGAGAACCACCTCCTGGTAATTCTGGCACACATCACCTACCAAAGATAGATAGAAATCTGTACAACACAGAACAAGTTTGTCTTCCCAACCAAAGCCAAATCAAGTGTGAGAACCTACCACCAGTGCTCTCAAACATAAACCCCAGATTTTTCTACCACTACTGTCCCACTGAATGCAATGAAACAATTCCTGAGAATAGGTTACTTCAGTGCAGTGTTTCTCTCTTCCATTGATGCTTCTACCACCAGTCCCTGTAAGAGGCAGCATGAGTGTCTACAGAGTGGGAAGGAGGAAGGAATGTAATGCCATTACATTCCTGTAACAAGGCAAAGCAGGCAGAGCCAGGAGTGGCTTTTAATGTACGCCGTGCACACAAGGTGCCACCAGTAAGGACCTGCAGTTTCACACTTGAAGTGTAACAGTTATTTCTGGCAAGTCATGAGAACTTCTTTCACTCGGAACAATTACTGGCTGCACACTGTAAAATGATTAGCTCATAATCATTGCTTAATAGTTCCTCAAAGTCTACTGATAGTCTCCTGTTTTAAGCAGTTAGGGATAACCAAAGAAAGGTTATCAAGCAAACCAACAAGCAAGGGCAAGCCTATGGAAGATTTCTTCTTAGGTTCTTCCATTACGGTGCTTCTGACGGCCTCAGTCAATGGCACAAACATTTGAAGAAGTTACTGAAGGGTACGGAGATATCACATTTGCGATAGTACTTGATAACCATATATGCACTGCACACTTTACTTACGGAATTATCTTGCATTTATCACAGCATAGAAGTTCACAAGCACCCATATTAACAGCAGACCAGATGATTTTTGTCCCTGATAACTCTTGATTCCCCATCTGCATCGTGATATCCCACAGAATTTTTGTTTGTTTGTTTGTTTGTTTGTCCAGGCCCTGGGGTTATGTTCATCATGGACACTTATTTACTTTCCTAACTACAGAAGATCTCATCATCCATACGTATATGTAACCATTGTGGTGTACTGTAGCAAGAAGTTCCATACCATAGCTATTCAGCATGGCAAAAGAAAGTTTTTATAGCAGTCAGGCAGGTTAAAATACTTTATAGTGCAAAAAAACCCCATTGCACAGTGTTTAGTTACAGGTCACTTGGAGATTATTTGATCCCTAATGCCAATGGCAGAAGTCTATTTCTTCCAACACACCAAGCTCCATAGCACTGTAAAGCATAAAGCAATACTTGACAACAATTGGCAACCTAAAAATACAGGCACATACACACATGCACACTGCGCTGGTAGATATGTTAACCTTTGAATATGCTTCCAGTTGCCTGATGAGACATGACAAGGACATTCTCTGAAGAATATTTCCAGTCATTATTGATTATCTTTTAATTAATTTAAGCATTAAACTGTAGTGTTCCCTGCAATCCACGATCCCACTGACTTTAGTAGGTTTAGGGACAATTTTCAGCGTTCTGCAAAAGCTACCAGTTTGTATTGCATGGGGTATGAGAGGATCCTTTCAGACTGGATAAGAAAGAAGTGTACCAGGATCACTCATCTCTAAGCTTCCTCTTCATCATCCTGCCTTGCAGGCTGCCTGTGAGAAACTCCCAGCTCATGATCAGCCTCCCACAGTCCCAGGGAGAGTATCTCCCTGTTTCCTGCTTTCCCCCCTGCTTCTTCCAAGGAGAATNAAGGATGTCACAGCACTGTCCCATTTAAGTATTAGATCTGCTATCAATCAAGGATGGCCCCAGCCACTGTAATTTAAAGTCAATTATACTTTTTCTAATTTGACTGCGCAAGACAACTTTCAGGTTTTCACAGATACACTTCTTGAACACACTTAGCAGTTTCTGCTATATGGCTGCTTGCATCAATTAATCTAGAAATAATTTCTTACAGCAAGGAGGCTTCATTCAAAATTACTACCTAGTATAACTTTCAAAATATTTCTCAAAGAATAGACCACTATTTATCTATGTGGTCTTTGTGCTCAAGATTTAAAGATCGTCCTCTCCCCAGGAGACAAACACTGAGCTTTTTGCTGTTATGAAGACGAGTGTGAGCCACTGGATATTTGCCAGTCAAATTTGTTATTTCTAAAAAAGTCACGTCTCTAGATGACAGGCTTTTCTCCAGATATGCACCAATTTCCCTGTATGCATACGGAACCCAAGAGCACACATAAGAAAGCAAACAAATGAGAAATTATGCTAGCTCCTAGGATGCTGTGTAATAACAGCGTACTGAGCCATGCAGGGAAGCATCTGAAAAAGTTCAGCTACCTTTACTGGTTTTGTGAACCACAAAAAGCAGAGGTTTCAATAAGTGAAGAGCAATGTGAAGTTATTTGGATGATGGCACCAAGAAATGCCATTTTGTAGGTTATGTACACATCAGCAGTTAAATAATTAAATAATCCGAGGGAAGGTATATATGCATTTTCTAACCAAAGAAGTTTGTTTGAAAGATATCTAAAGGTCGAAATACTCAGGGGCATAGAATTAGTGCAATGAAGGATAAAGATACAGGGTACCTGAAGCCAAGAAAAATACACTTCTGTGGTCATGTTAATTTGACAGAAGTAACAGTGACAGCATAAATGTGGTGACATGGCTCCAGAGCAGGTTGGTGACATTCAGCAGGGAGCCTGGAGAGCTGCTCCACTGACCACAGCATCTGTCAGGACTTGATTTCCCACATTTGCAACTGTAGCATCATCCACACTACGGTGGATACATAACCACCATTGACTATAGCGTGAAAACACCCTCTAGCGAATAGAGAGTCTCTCTGAAAAGGCAAGGTCCTTAGAACTGGGAATATCAGTGCCGAGGAGTGCAGAAGCATTCCTGTCCCCTCTGCAGCTGCACTGAACTGTTTGGATTCTCAATGGTTTTGAGGTCTGAGAATAGGCCAAGACCAAAACTCGATGCAGTGCGAGGGGTTGTGTCCAGAGCACCTGAGCACACTGCAATGTGATTACTGCTGCCGTGCCTGTCTGAGCTGCGGAGGGGGAGACGCTGCCGTTTCAGAAGGGACAGATTGCTCCGTTTGACATTTCTGAAGTGCTCAGCGAGGTGAACGGAGACTTGGTCAAGTCTCACACAAAACGCTCTGTTCATGTCAAACAACGAGCCCAGTAACTCAGTTCACCAGAGGATGCTCATGGTTGAAAATTACTCCTTCGCTCTAAAAATTGTCATTTCCCAGAATAACAGATAATAATATCAAGTATATTCAAAATGCAGAAGTCTCCAGCTGGTAGTTCTGGATAGGTGATCTTTGCAGGATGAGCTGTTGCCTTGGAAGTAAAACAGCTGTACAGAATGTTTTAATAGAGAGTATTTGTTCTGCTACATCCAGAGTTATTGGGCTGATAAGCAACACGCCAACAATATCAAAATTTTTAAGTGTTGCATACATTAACCCCAGTGTATATATAAAGCTGCATATTTACAAAGCTGCATGTAATTTTATTGCAGTATTCAATTAAATACTTCAAAACAAGGATCATAACTTATTTCTGTGTAGACTTTTCTGAAATGGAAAGAAATACACAACCAAATCATTCTAGAGTGATGCCGCAGAAATACTTAAGCTACTGAGATGATGTGCTGCAGGATCTAACAGAGAAGAGAAAAGATATCACAAAAAACCCTCAAATGTCACAAAATTTCATTAGAATGGAAAACAATGCACATTTTCAGTCTAAATTTCTATGACATTTATTTGCTTTGAACTGTTTGTACACAATCATTCTGAAACAGGCTGCCTTTCTCAGGTCCACCTGTGATTAAGCTGGTTGTTTCCACATGGAGTGACCCTCTTAGGAATTAAAACACTCCAGAAAAGCGGAGGGTCTAACAAGGAACTAGGAACTTGCTTGAATGAACACTGAATCTAAGCATTAATTCATTTAACAACAGAGCAAAGGAATACCCTGGCTATTACTCATTACTAGACTGTAGTGATATAAATGTTAACTTTCCCTTTTTGGTTTTTGTGGTGTTTTTTTGTTTTTTTTTTTTTAAATCATACTGAGAACTTGTTTACTCCAGGAAATAACAGACATAATTATACTCCATAATTACGTAAAACAATTCTCAGTAATGGGTAAGCTTACTCCAGAAGGGTAGTGGCTTTTTCCATTTTAGCTTATTTTGTTTCAAAGACAATTCACTGCAGAAAATTCAGCCACTGCTTTAAAATTATCAGTCCTTCCAAAGCTAAAGTCTCTTCTGTTCGTTTTTGTAACTCAGGATTATTTTTACAAGTTAACACATTATGTAGCAATTTTGAATGATTGTCCTGTGCAGATGCGGGACACGTATACAGTACGGCATGAATAGTCACCTACATCTGCCAGACAAATTCAGCTGTGCCTGCCCAGATTCATGTGTGACTGATGGTTCAGTGAAATGGTGAATTCAAGAATGAAGCCACTTACAACTTTGCCAAATCCAGTTTTCTACCAACAGGCACTTCACATGCATGCAGCCAAAAAAAAAAAAAACCAGCTAGTAACAAGCAGACAGAGGAGAAGCAGCCTGATTTTATAGACCCTGAGCTACGAATTTTCCAAAGCTACAAGGGCACCACAAGGGTCGGGTCACTCCTCTCAGCGGGCACCCTGCTCTTACGCTCTTCTCTCTGCTGGCGTTGGGGAAAGGCCACGGAGCAGCGTTGGCCATCTCCTGCCTGAAGGCTGCTGCTCCCACAGCTCCGTAATGCCGGCAGGAGCACGTGGCCGCCCCGGTGGGTGGGGGTGCGGACCCGGCACAGACCCACCCAAGGGAGACAAGACACCGGCAACCCAGGGTCAGCTCCAGCGCTGCCTCTGTGCAGGGAAACCTCCCATGCATGCAGGAGGCACAGACCCCTTCCTAGCAGGGGATGGGATGTCCACACCCAGTCGTTTCATTTTGGGGGGGTGAGGGGGTGGAAGTTGGCTTGTGAGCATCTGCAGAACTAGTTCTGTCAGTGCTAATGGAAAAACTATATAATGAATGTTTTGTTAATCAGATCTTCTCAATCTTTAGAGGTATGTAATGGGAAAAGCACTACCATGGAACAGCCAAGGGTCTAAATTAGCTATAGAAGCCCCGCAAAAAACCCACACATGCTGCCAGCAGATTCGCTTTACTACTTTTGCATTTTTTCTTTTAACTTTTTTTTTAAAAAAAAAACCACATTTGAATCAGCATAGGCACTTTGGAGTTGCTACTTTATCTCCTTCACCACCACCACAGCCCAGTTGCAACATTTTCTTCCAGTTCAAGCAGAGATCATACCTGCTCTGGGCAGCATAGATTGGCCAAGAGCACAGACGCATCAAACCAGTGAGATCAACCTGCCTTTGCAGCATCCTGCACCATAAGCCACAAACAGGAACGGGAGCGACAGCTGTAGTGTCTCTGCAGTCAGACATGAAATCTGTATCAATTTGTCCACGTTTATAACATAAACTGAGCTACATCACTAAAAATAACAATCTCATGTTTAAAAAGAATAGAGGTCTTCTTCAAACAAGACAAAGCATGTTTGGAATATTTTCTTCCTGAGAGCTTTCAGCAGGAAAAATTAACATTTACTGGATTTAATTATTTCTACACATAACAGAGCATGATAGGAATATGAATTCTAATGCAATTATTTTCAGGAAGAGAAGGGATATCCCTAGACACTTGCTATATATTTTTAAAAGAAGAGATAGAAAGTACATGCTGCAAAGCATAAGGCCATCGCTGAGTGGTCTAGTTACGAGCATTGATACAATCCTCATAAAACCAGATGAACTAGGATATTTCTATCTGCATAGCTTCAGAATACTTTAAAGTCAAACATTTTGAACCATGATCAATCAGTACTTCAGAAACACATACAAATGACTTTCAAAAGTATTAAATTTTTTCCTCACATCCTCCTAAGAGTATCAGGGTAGTATCAACAAACAGCAAAACATCAAGACATCAATTCTCAAGTAAATAATCAATATCACAGGTATTTCTTTTCAGTCATATCTGTGTTGTTGTATACAGATGCTGTGCCCAAGATGTACCTTTTAATATTCGAGTGTAATGCTTTTGGTTTCTTCTAATATATCTGCAAGCACAGTTTATTTTTTCTATGTTTCCATAACTATAAAATGGGCATATTTGTGAACTGTTCCGAAAAATTCATTTTAGTTATAAGGGAGTAGTAGATAGGCCATAGGAAAATTTGTTGCATAGAGTAAAAGAAAATTGTTTCTCCTTAAAAGTATTGCATCCTTATGTGGAATCAGTATCTTGAAGTATATTTTGCTTTGTACCTTTTGAGAATGGTATTATTTTTTGAAATGCCCAAGAGATTTAACATGCCCAAATGCAATTTTAGCAGGTAACTCAACTGATCAGTTTAGCCACTCTTCTGTTTCATCCTCTTAAATGCTTTACAAAATCTCCCTGCAAGACTGAGATCTCTTCTGACTTTAGATGTGTAAAAGTTGACACATCTTTTCAACTTGTTTGGCAAGTGGCAGACACTCCGTGGAGCAGTTTACCCCATTTATTCTCATACTGATCTCAGGACGTCCTGTGGCTGGGCAAAACCTGACTTTTGTGAATTTGTTTATGTACACAGCAAGTGTGAAATTTAACTGGACACATTTACCTTCCGCATTTCAGAGAGGCCAAAAGTAATTTAACAACCCTTCAAATAAGGATCAAGTATATATGTTTCTCATATAAGGTACAGCCGTGCTCCACTGCATTCAGTAAGACACTTTTGCTGCTGCTTTCAGTCATTCCTACAAGATGTTGGGGAGGGGAGCAAAGAAATACAACTAATGTAAACTTTTTGACTTCGAAAAGCTTTTGGTTTAAGAAAAACTCCACCCCGCAACAGGGAGTGCCCTACTACCACAGCTCCAATACACCTCATCCCCTTAAGCTACTTTCCAGCTCTTCCTCTTCTGCTGGTTTATGTTGCATTTAATTCCACCTGCCGATTCCTGAACAGCCCCTCCAACTAATCCAGGCAGACAACTTCATCAACCTTTACACAGTGGCCTGCTCAGTAACTGTCAAGTTGGGACACTGTTGGACTTTGGAAAAGTAATCTACTTCTCAAAGGTCTCTAACAACCTGGATCATCTCTCTGAAATGGAGGAGGGAGTTTTGTGCAGCATCTTGATGCATTGCCATTGAATGTTAATTTACTTTGTGACCTGTAAGGCATGTGGATGCACAATATGATTACTGAGATGAGACCCTAGTGCAATATATCCATCACTATTTGTTGCTGTTGTTACAGTTATCAAAAGCCATAATAAGACACATTATACCAGATTTGGGGGGGGGAAGAAACTAATGATTGCCCTATCATTTTCCTATCTTCTTCCACAAAAGAGTTCAAACTGGTTGGAAAATTAGTGTTATTAGACCTGACTTCAAAGGCAAGAGGCATTTTGTCACTCAGCATCATTATCAGTGATAGAGCAGAGAGAGTATAGCAAAGCTCAATGGGGAGGAAAAAAAATAATTTCTTAACAAAAAGAGCAGAAGCACTTTCATTCAATTTAAAGCTGTTATTCCTATGCATAGCGTAGCAGATATACAAGGGCAATTTTGGCCGGTGTATATTTTAATGCATTGAAGGCTGCCCTGCAATCAGGCAACTGCAACTGGTGACTTGAACCATTATGTTAAACACTGGAGAGTCAGGCTGGGTAGATGGCCTCAGACCTCTCTTCTCCCACCTCTGCCAAACTAGTACCACAACAGGTGGACCCACTTGGCCAGTCAACAGCCCTGCTGAGTGCCTGCATCCACCACCTCCCTCCAGGGTGCCAGAAAGAGTCTAGTGATTCAACAGATGCCCCCAACCTCAGGGTAGCACAAGGGAGAAGTTAAATGTGCAAAATCCTGCTCAACATGCAGCCTTGACCAGGTCTGCAAGAACAAGGAATGAATTTACCTATGAACTCTGGAATCATCTGCTATCTGATAGGGAAGCAACGTCGATGACTCAGAAGTCCTGTTGTCAGGCAACAAGAGGAGGAAAGTGGTTGAGTGAAGAAAAACCTCCGGCGTTTTGTGTTCCTTAAAACATTATTTGTTTTGCCAAGTCATGACTGAGATGTGGCCTCTCCTCCCACGCTCAGCCCCTCTTAAAAAAAAAAAAAGTGATATGTCAGTCTCATACAGCAAGGGTCTTCTACAGTTTTTGTTTATTTCCATGTGCCAGGATAAGACACAATGAATGACAGGCTCATTCACTGTCAGCTTTTTATGTGTTATTTCACAGTTAACATATGCATCAAGCTTCTGTATACCCAGCTGCTTGACATAAGTGCCCAGAGGTTTATTTTTCAGCCTGCCTCATGCTCTTCCTGATGTTTTGGATTAGTGATATACAATACAGAATTTGATATTTAAGATTTTAAAGTCCTCATGAAACTGTGTTACTGGACTGAGGTCTGCCAAGAAAGGTAGTTCAGGCCACATTTTGAACAAGATTAATCTTAGAATCATTTATACAAAACAGTAGCAACAACAGAAAAGCATGCAAGATTGAAGGGAAAAAGGGAGCCTCAAATAAAGGATACATTTTAGCAATGATTTAGCAATGAACAGATTTAGCAATGACCTTAAAGATTCAATAGAGCAGGAGAAAATAACCAGAGCATATAATGCCCTGCTACACCCTCACCTTCTGACAGCACTATAGGAAGGAAAGGTAATCTCGGAAGACCCTGCTAATGGCTCTCCAGCCCTTTACACAGTCAATGCAATACAAAAATCTAGAAGAAAATAGGGGGTCCCCTATATAAACATGTATTTTTAGGCATTCTGCTTTTTCCTGCTCTGCTGCTCAGCCCAGTGTCAATCTAAAAATGCTTTCTGGAGTATATATCTATAAGGATGCATACCTGCTTGCAATGTCCCAGTAAAAATATCTGACCTATTCATGACTCAGCTCAAGTCAAGACTTGACACAGCTGATCAGGAGCCTTAGGTGCTCACCACAGCTGAGGATCATCCTCTGATGTGGCTGTAACAAAAGATTTCCTCTCCTCCCAGATGGAGCAAGAAATCACCACCACTTTCTAGGAAAAGAAAAGCCACAGGTGGTGGCAGGAGGAGGAGCACTCAAACACTTACCCAGCAGCTAGAATGCATCTGCTTGGGCAAGTGCACTACGTCAAGGCAGATAAAGACACATCTGTATGCGGAACCCTCTGGTGAGGCAAGCTCTCTACTGGAAGCCACTGTCAGGATGCTGTGGAGGAATTTGCAGGCATTCACATCTCCCAGAGTTTCTGCTTGCAGCTGCCTTAAACTGAAGCAGAGCCTAGAGTCACCCATGCTATGTTTTCCAGATTTATTTACAACTAAGCAGTCTATTGCTTTCAGTTTCTATTAAAAAAGGAAAAGGAGATTCTGTTTCTCAAGTCTCGTGATAGGAAACAATTTCCAGGTTTAAAAAGGGCTCGAGTGTTTATAGTAGTATTTGGGATCAAAAGTCTTAAAAGCGCATTCCCAAAACTCTCTAGTAAGCTGCCACAGCAGTGAGAAATGGGGCGCCTTGTAACACAGCTGGCTAACACCGTGCTGCTCTCCATCAGTGAAGCCCATCACCACACTGCAGAATAAACACAGGCTCACCTCGGCGTTTCCTAGAGGACTTCCAAAACCACCTTGGTCCAGAAACCAGGAATTTCTCTCCGCCACATCCCACTCCCTGTGATCTGATGGGCGTTTGTTTGTAGGCACACTTAACTAGCGTGGGCACCATGTATGTGGAGACCAAGTTTGACTCCGGTCCTGAGCTGAGCACAGTGGCCACTAGATGGAGATAAAGAAAAGGCTACAGCTCGGATGCAAGGACAAGGAAAGGGGGGAAGAGATGCTTCTTCGGGAACTTCAAAGGGTGAGGGAAGTCTTGTTTTGTTGAAATTATGCGTTGTTTCTACTGGCAGACGCTGTTATTTACCTGCAGGCTTCTAGGGAAGTGACATTAAGAAATCCCCCCCTATTGAGAGGTTTTCACCATACAGAGAAAATGAGGTATTTTGCAAAAAACAAAGAAGATCTTACACTTTTGTTTCTTTTTTCTATGACACCTCTGTAACAGAGGCTGGCAGCGCACTGTGTGCTGTACTCATCCAGCAGTGCCAGCCTGTCCTTTCCTGGCAACCTCTGTACGTACCCCAGCTGCTAACACAGTCCTGGGGCAATGACAAGAGCAATGCAACTCAGCATCATTTGCTGCTTGGGCATTCTTTTGAAGAGTGACTGTTTTCCTTTGAGTCACTGACACTAAACATTTGGTATGTTTTATTTTTGAGCATGGCTCAGTGAAACAAAAGAGACTGAAGTAAAAAAAAAAAAAAATTCACATGCACGTTTCTTCCACATTGCTACTGATTGTTTCCAAATGTCAAGTCTAAACATCTCTGATTTTTGTTGTTAGAAGATGTATTGGGACAGCCAAAAAAGTTACTCCAACCTTTTAGATACTGCCCCCACAGTTTGAGTGTGAGAAGATTTTATCCATGTAAATCTTATTTACATACACAAATGAGGTTAGTGCTGCTTCAGTCAATATTTGTCCTTCTCCAGATCACAAGATGGGTTTTTCTGTTTGTTTGTTATAGTACAGTCATTACACTTAGAGGGCAGATGTGTCAGGCTAAACACTTTACACCCTTGCCCAAACCGGAACCAACATAGCAAGGTGGGCAGGTTGGTGGGCATCACAGGAGAACATAATCCTACTGGTAGTCCTGCCTGAACAATTGATTACTAATACTTTCAAAAACTCACAAACAACTGTGTATTTCAAGCCCTTAAAGATTGTAACTCCCTGCTTCTGTTGTTTCTGTGGTAAAATAAAGATAAAATAGTATTAATAATATAATTTCATGGCTAAATAACAGCAGTACCCCAGCTAATATGCTAGCCATGTCCCCATTAGCTAGAAA
This sequence comes from Balaeniceps rex, assembly GCA_013401315.1. NCBI lineage: Eukaryota > Metazoa > Chordata > Aves > Pelecaniformes > Balaenicipitidae > Balaeniceps > Balaeniceps rex. The sequence goes on from VYZW01031694.1 coordinate 59,083, forward strand.
TTGTGGTGTACCAAAAGCTCATTCAAATTTGGGCAATCACTTGTAAATATTATTCTAGCTTCAAGTGACAGCAGAGATTATTAATGATCCAGTTGCAGGGCTACATCTGAAGGTGAAGAATTTCTTATTCTTCATTAGAAAAGAGCAATCAATCCCATCGGTTTTGTAACATTGTACTGGGTCTGGCTGGGATGGAGTTAATTTTCTTCACAGCAGTTTGTATGGTGCTATGTTTTAGATGAGCGACCAAAACAACACTGATACCACACTAATGTTTTAGCTGTGGCTGAGCAGTGTTTGCACAGCGTTGGGGCCTTCTCCGTTTCTCACTCTGCTCCCCCCCCCCGCCCCCAGTGAATAGCTTGGGGGTGTGCAAGAGGTTGGGAGGGGACACAACCAGGCAGATTCCCTACCATTTAACATCATGCCCAGCAATAAAAAGGGAGAGGAGAGGATTTTAGGGGGGGTTAGCCATCTTTTGCTCAGGAACTGGCTGGGCATTGGTCTCTCTATGGGACGTGGTGACTGATTGCCTTTACATCACTTCTTTTGCTTGCTTTCTCTCTTCTTCCACTTCTCCTTCACTTATTAAACATTTTTTATCTCAACCCACAAGTTTTCTTGCTTTTACTCTTCCTCTCCTCTTCCCCCATCCTACCAGGGGCCAGGGGAAGTGAGCAAGCAGCTGTGTGGTGCCTCGCTGCCTACCGGGGTTAACCCACAACAAACATGAAATGCTAACAGAGTCAGAAAAGGTTAAAAAGTGTGACTCATAATAATATTTCCTCCATACTTGTAACACCCACCCACCCACGCCACCTCCAACATGCACAGAGCTGTATGTTTAGGTCTGGGATTCAGGCAGAAATCCCAATTCCCACAACAACCTGTGCAAATTATCCCTGCCTGGATTTTGGGAAGGCCCCCAAAGGCCTCCTCTAGTCATGGCAGGGCTAACAGCAGCTTGGCTGGATCTAGGTCCTCAGCACTAGAGATATGAGAAACAGTAAGATACAGTTAGTGGTAGAATAAGGCAAAACACTGGATGCAGAAAACATTACTGTCAGTGCCATTCTGCAGGCGCAATGCTCATGTTGGAGAGACTGCCTAGGTGCAGAGCACTCCAAAATGCTCATTCTCCTGCTACTACACAATCTAGAGTCATCCGTTCAGGCCCACAACCAGTACCCAGGGCCCCCACAAAGTTTTAAGACCGCCCCAATATTGTCAGATTACCTCAGGTCCCCGCACAGGCATGGCACCTTGCTGAGTTCCTGCTATGTGTGTACGCCTATGATACCCTAAACCATTTTTGATGAACAGGACAGTTTTTCAGTCAGCAATAAGCTGCATGCAAAAAAAGCATATGTGAGCGTTTAGAGGAATCACTTGGGGTTTGTTTGTTTGTTTGTTTTAAAGTGCCAAGCTTAACACCCAACAGGACATTTCACACTCCTCTCTAACTAGAAATGGGGAAGCTGAGTACAGACTGCTGTATCACAACAGCTGACTCAGCTCTACCGCAGACAGAGCCTGACTATCACTTACATTGATCAGAGTTCCAAAACTGCAGGAGCCACAAACTCAAGTAAATAAAATCAGGATTCCACTTCGGGATTCACATTTAAATATACAGGTGCCCAGAGTGCTCCTGCACTATATACTGTGAAAACTGTGGCGTACTTCCACATATTGAAATGGTTTAGATGAAGTGCTGATGGCACCCTTCTGTTACAACATCTTTCCAAATCAACGTCGTAATACAGTTGTGGACATACAGCTATAACATACAACAAGGTAGAAGTTATTACTTCTCTTTCCCTCTTTATTTTTGTTTAAAACAGAAAGAAAGTGTTTTTAACACGCACTCAGCCTTTCAGAACAAAAGACTTGCCAGCTGCTGTTGACTGTTTTCCACTTCCCTCAGACCTCATTCATCTAGAATTAGAAGCAATGTTTTCCTTATTAACAGACCGCTTTGTAAATAATCAATAAAATTGCTAATTTCTGATTTGTTTTCCCTTGGCTCCTTACAGCCAAGGGAATCATACACAATTAATATATCTGTAGGCTTAATGGCAAGTCTTCAGCCAGAACACTGCAAATTCACCTTCACTGCCCCCCCACTGCCACACCCCTCAAAAAATCCATATGTGTGCTCACAAACATGAAAGAAAAACTTTTTCACAAGTCAAATGATGCATACAAGGTTAGTATGCTACAAAATTCCCTTGTTTGGTACACAAATGCTACCGAGCTTGCTGGATAGACTCAACGTTTTGACAGCAGGTTATCTTACTTTAACTTCACTGGAACCTTAATAAGTGCCTATTTTTTAGTGGTCTGAAGTGAAAGTTGGTCCTCAGTCCACGACCTTGGCAATAGATACCCATCTAACACTCTAGAGACATCAGGCTCAAAACACTGACCCCACTGAATTTATTAGGTAAATTCCTGCCGGTTTCAATGCAGCCTGAATCTCACCCCGACACAGGTCCTGCAGCTCAGGGCTGTCACGTGGGCTCTGGCAGAGGAGCAACATTTATCACCTCCAGCTCTTCCATTTTGCTGGAGATTAATACCAAGAGCAAAAGGGGCAACAAGAGCAACTGTGCAACCTTTCTGCAGCTACCCCAACTTCACAGCGCTAATACACTGGATTGTGCTGGCCAGCTTCAAGCTGCAGGAGCTGAGGAGCCAGCATTTGTTTGCTGCTGTTGCCGTGATGATAACCTCCAGCAGAAGGGAGACAAGAGCTACACGCAGTAACACCTACCATGGCTGCTGAATCCAACAGACTCCTCAGAGCAACAGAACAGGTACCTGCCAGGTGGAAGAGAAGGCGGCAGCCACTGAGACACTAAAATAGAAAGACAAATACTTGAAGGCTGTATGTGCTTGGATCTGTCAAAACCAAAAGGGCCAGGATAGGATAGAAAACAGAAGCCATAAGATCAGTTCCTGTTTCTTCAGGATCCCCTGGTCTGCACAAAAACACCACCTTCAAGGTGGTGTTCAGCCCTGCAGAAATAAAGGCGCACTTACTGACTTCAGTGAAGCTCCAGTGCCCTTTTCTGCCTTATGAAAAAGAAAATAATTTGCTAAATCATTGTTGACACACTTTGGTTTTGTCTGAATGTTAAATTCTACAAATAACTGGACACGAACATCATAAAACTACCACAGAATCTGACACAACTGGCAGATGTCACACAAAACGGTCTCAGAAGAGGAAGGGGCAGGGATTATCAGGGAAATTGGTTTTGGACAAATGGACATTTATGAGTTACCTCCCGATACACACAAACCTTCTCTAGAGAGTCTGGAGTCAAGACTGTGGATCCTGGTTGATCTCTATCTGTATTTATTTTAGGAATACTGGGAAGGTGGAAAAATTATATTTTCTTCTTGGAAAGCTGGTTATAAGCATCAAAAAATTTCAGTGCAACTATAACTTCATTTTTCAATTCCCTCAAGGCACTTTGTTCTGAAGTTTTTGCCAACAACTTTTAAACCATACTTCAAATAGAGTCAATAAAATTAGATTAAAACAGAAGATTTGAGTCTGTTTTGATAACATGCAAATCAAGTTCGAAGAACTCTTACTAGCACTAATACGGAAAACCAAAGCAGTGCCATACATCAGATTTACTTCTCATCTTGCACTAGCACTAGACATTTTCAGAAGTCTGTCTTGAATTTCATTTCATTTCCCTTCACCAAAGGAGGTTGCTAACTTATAGACAGAGTTTTATCCTGAACACAAATAAAGAAGCATTTAAGAAGAGTGAACATGTAAGCCCACAGTACACGTATGAGGAACAAGAGACTGCTAGGCTCTGCAGATGATAGTTTTGTACCATCCACAATTTGCACATGAAAGAAAATCTGTCAGTCTGAGAAAAGAAAAAAAAAACACAACTGTCTTCAGCTGGTAATTTCATTTAATTACTGTCATTAAGAATAAAATTCAACTTCTCCATTGGCCAGCTCAATGCTGATGCAATGCTCTGGTCCTGAAGTAGGGACGCAGAATCAAAGGAGTCATGGCTGCAAGCAAGTAAATTTCACCCTCCCATAGAGGGAACAGGAGCCAGATTCTCACCTCCATCCCAGGGTAGTATTACAAACTACTACTATTAAGGAATTCCTCTTTTATAGAGCCATAGCATGTCAAACGGCACAACGGTGGTCTGCCCTCAAGGCTACACCTACAGGGCTAAATAGAAAAGGGACACAGATGGGTTTCTGGTCCTGAGGCCAAGTGGCACAGGCTGGCCTGTCTGATATCCCGTAGGACCCAGTGGCCCCAGGGGATACCTGATCCAAACCTGGGTCAGTCTGGCATTACCACCTGGTGAGAACAGTCCCTCGTGTGCCACCACCCAGCCACATCCAGACACTTACACAAGCCAGCAGCATGTGAGGGAACAACTCAGAAGAATGGGTGAGCGGTATCCAAGCTCATTCATTTAGCAGCACAGGTATAGTCTGAGAGTACCTGGGGACTTTGCCTGAGAAAGTACAGCATTGAGAAAACCCTGAATGCTGAATTAGAACCTGCACGCTGATGTTACTGTGGCGGTAGAGGTCACATGGCAAAAAAAGCCTCCAAATGGGACAGATCCCTTGGCCTCTGCAAAATGAGCATCTCCAGCAGCTTTGCTTCTCCTCAACGTAGTTGGAACAGCCCGAAAGGGTCATCAGAAACCAAGATCTGGATGATTATATGCAGGGCACAGGAGAACAACATAAGCTGAAGCATACAGTTGTATCCAGGAATTAGGAAAAGCCTAGGAGGGAAGCAAACTGAGGGAGGATTCAGCTTTACGTTGCATTAGCAATGATACAACAGCTGCAGTTGTTTGTTGCGGTTTATATGCATCACACTTACAGTTAATAATAACTATCAAGTTCCCTTCAAGACCCACTGCAATAAGATGAGCACTTAATTATAGCTCAGAACAATAATCTTCAGTCATGTCTCGTGTTATAAAAATCCCAGTGTCAGGCTTTCATGTAATTACAGCCTTGATAAGCAAATGTGAGTCACAAGTGTTGACAGCAACCACAAAAAAAGCAGGTTCCTCTCTGCAGCGGCAAGGGCAAGCTGAGCAAAAGGATCTCCATAATTTAGAGGAAGAAACAGAAAAGGATGAGAAAATGCAGACGCAGAAGTATGCCCATAACCTTCCTCATGCAGTTTTACAAGTTCCACTTGAATGCTTCAAGGAAACATGTAAATCCAGTACAGAAAGAAAATCCTCATCCTCACCCTGTCACTCCCTAACATTTATTCCCAACAGCAAAAGCCCATGCAGTTACAGGCAACAGTGCTGGCACAGGGTGCTGATGGCAGCCAGTCTCATCACCTGCTTCCCCCCCCTCCACCCCAGCAGACCAAAAGAAAGATTTCCCTGAGCCACAACACATGAACCACCGTAGTAAACCAGCCCAAAATGCCCTTCAGCTCAGTACGCTACCTGCGACAGCGGCAAAGCCCTCCCAAAACAGGTAATATCAGCAGAGGTGCACAGCTATCATTTCCTCAGATTAGCTTCCCAACATTCAGTGTGCTTTTCTCGCCTGCCAGAAACTAATTTGAAAACAGATCACGGAAGGTAAATAAAATAGGATGGGCCTTATTTACTCAGGAAGGAGACTGAAATTTTTGCTTACAAAAATGCAGAGGTGTGAGCATTACTTTTATATTTACACTAGACACACAGAGTCTATGGACCTGCCTGCTCTCCAAAACCTCAGTCAGAACAAAGCTAAATTTCCTATCACAGGAACTCGATGTACATTGGTTTGGAGCTGCTGAAACTTGGACAGCTGTATGCTATGCATCCAGCCAGGTCTTTTTGCGATCCCTGGGCCTTGAGAGAAGGAAGCATTTGAATATCAACAAGCCATGAACGTAACTGCTGCACGGATAATGAGCAAAGTACTATTTGTGCATTTACTAGAGTGAAATACTCTTGTGTTTGTTGTTTTGGCTCACCAACAAGAAAAAAAAATATATAGAACTGTCACAATTACATTGGCAGGGATTTTGTTATTCCTTTCCTCTGGGTTTTTAAATTACAGAAATAAATGCAAACATTTAATTAGACTTCAATGCCTCCAAACTTTGCCAGTGGAAAGTTGGGTGAGCCTTGCAGTGTTTGTGTCTTTTCAGAACGCACAGAACAGCTAAATATAGATCTCAAGAAAAAAAGTAAATAAATTACAAAATATGTAATTAAAGCACCTGCCACCCTCACAGCTCAGCCTTAATTCCACACCATCACATGCTGACCATAGTCACTGGGAGTGTCTGGTTAGCCTCTGCAAGCTTGAATTCGCCATCAAGAAAAACAGTGTATTTTACTTTACGAATAAGGCATCAGAATTATTGCTCATGAGCATTCAATAGACATCCCTCACTGTCTATTTCTGCTCAGTGCTTAGCAACGACCTCAAGAGCGTTTCCACTGCAGGCCAGGGGCACGGAGCCATCTATATGCAGATCTGCCATAATATCCCAGATTCCACAAAGGGCTATATGCAGCACTTGAATCAGCAAGGGAGAACTGATTTCTGTGCCCATCTGCCACAAAACTTGGCCAAGCTGCTTCAGTCCTGAGGCCCAGGAGATGCATATCTGCTACTGCCCAGCTGCAGATGGTAGCTCCTTAAGGCACAGTACCTCATTCCCATTCAACTAGGTGCTATACTTTGATCTCCTCATCCATCAAACAGGTATAATGACTTTTACTTTCCTTGGAAAGTCTTCCAAGATCTAGTTATTGCTTAAGATTAGGGTACCTGCTCTCATATAGACTACAGGAAAAGGCATTTCGCTCCTTAAAACACTGCTTGGGACCAAAGCGAGGTCACAGTTGCAGCACAGGACTGTGTGACAGGCTGATAAGCCTGCTGTGCCAGGTTGCATGGCCTGGTGTACGGCTATGATGGAGAGCACCTTCACCTCCACCCCAGCCTGCCCTCACAGCAAGCAGTTTCTGAAAACTGTACGTTGAGAATTGCAGACAAAGAAAAAGATGCCATGAAACACAGAAACAGCATCCTAAAATGCTGTTGGGCCATGGGAACACTCTCCTCTGGGAATATCTGGCCATCCTGACTGAGGACACATCTATGCCACGTGGCCTAAGCCAGACAGCGCATATGGTGTGAGACCGCGTATTGTGCTGGCTCTGCCAGCCTGCATCCAAAGTGCTGTTGCACTGATTTGCCAAGCACATTTGGTTTGGAGTTGTTACTGCATTCAGAGCCAGCTTAAGCCTCTCAAGACTTCGAAAGACAGACTTCCCTTAAACAGTGCTAAACTAGAGATCCTGATTCTCTAAAACATGATTTCAACAAAGAACAACAACTGACCAAGCAACCTCCCCCCCAAAAAAAAACCAAACAAGAAAACCCCAAAAGAAAAAACCCCACAAAACCAAAAACTTCCTGCTATCATCCTCACACACCAGGGCTGATCTAAACTGCTTTGCCCCAGATCTAGGAGCAGGCTGAAGGATTGCTTACCAGTCCAGGCACAGCAAGAGCTGGCTGCTCCTCAAGGGATGGGGATCTCCGGGCCAGCAGGACCTATCTCACTACTCCAGTAAGGCAGTGGGGCAGCCCCAGAGGTGGCTACAAGTCCAGATCACCAGGCAACCCCATGAAGACAACACAAGTCTGGTACAAAGCCAGGAAGTTAAGTCAGGGTCATGTCATAGAATAGAATCATAGAATGCTTTGGGTTGGAAGG
>VYZW01031695.1:7367-86669 GCA_013401315.1 Balaeniceps rex
GGTAACATAGTTGGATTCGGTAATCCGGGCTGTAAGGCACCCATCGGCTGCATTACTGCATTTATAGCTCTCAAATCATGCAGTAATCGCCATTTTCCAGACTATTTAGGAATGACAAATATTGGAGTATTCCATGGACTATTAGATCGAACAATATGTCTAGCCTCTAATTGTTCTGCTACTAAGCGTTGCAGTTGAATAAGTTTTTCCCCTTTTAGAGGCCACTGGTCAACCCAAACAGGTTTCTCTGTCAACCAGGAGAGTTTGAGCAGGGGCTTTAGATCAGCGACCCTTAGGATAAATTTGTTCCCGCAGTAGTGGTACATACATTCCACTGCTTTAGTAAGTCTCTTCCCCACAAATTTATCGGTGTTGTCATTACATATGGTTGAATCCATGCTCGTAAATTTTCTGGACCTGTTACTGATAATAACTTGGGACTCTTCATAGGAATTTGCATTCCTCCTATGCCTGTAATGGTAGTGAAGGCAACATCAAGAGGCCACTGAGGGGGCCATTCAGTTTGAGAAATTATAGAAACATCAGCTCCAGTATCCAACAATCCTGTAAATGTCTTTCCCTGTATTTTATTGTAAGTGTAGGTTGTTTTGCTGTGACTTGCTGAGCCCAAGTGCATACCTGGGCAGAATTAGTACTGCCAAATCGTCCCTGCCCTCGAATCTGAGGAGAACTTTGAGGAACCCAAAAAGGCAACAAAATAATTTGTGCAACTTTCTGGTTCATTGGTATGCAGCATGGGGTTTGAAAAGCAGCTAACGTTATTTGAATCTCTCCCATATAGTCTGAGTCAACTATTCCTGGTAACACAAATAAACTTTCTTTTGATATACTCGAACGCCCTACAATCAGTCCTACATATCCTTTTGGTAGAGGTCCCCACACATTAGTCCCTACCATTTGAACTTTATGTGGTTCTAAAAGAATTACTTCTGAGGCAGTTGCCAGATCCAATCAGGCACTTCCTGCTGTGGTGGCTGAAAGGTCGGAGATCGAGCATTTTTCAGAGGTGGGGCATGGGTATATTGTACAGGAGCATTCCAAACCCTGTTGGTTTGAGGGGCACCAGGCTGCGTGCCCCTCTTCCCATTTCCTGAGAGAGGTTGCCCAGTTTCGTCAAATTTAGATTTGCATTGATTACTCCAATGATATCCTTTCTGACATCGGGGACAAAGCTGTGTAGGTTTTTTGTTCTTACGCATCTGCCACTTTTCAGGACATTCCTTGTTTATATGTCCTTGTTTACCACAATTAAAACATCTAACAGAGTTCTGATTAATTTGCAATTGAGATAATGCAGCAACGAGAACTGACGCTCTGTGAGTTTCAGTTCCAATGTTTTGACATACTTTAATATATTGCCCTATATCGGTCGCCCTTCCCTTCAATGGTAATAGCGCTGTTTGACAGTCACTGTTAGCGTTTTCAAAAGCTAACAGAAATAGCAAAACTTTAGCAGCTTCGGGGTTATCTACTTGCCTTGTAATCGCCTCTTGCAATCTATCTATAAATGTCAGATAGGGCTCCTGAGAACCTTGTCTTATTGTTGCAAAAGATCCCATATGTTGTCCTGAGTCAGGCACTCGTCGCCATGCGGCTACAGCAACACGTGAGGCTTGTTCAAAAACTCGTCTATCCAGGGTTATTTGTGCCTGTGCAGTTACATATTGTCCTGCGCCCGTCAGCATATCCTGATTAATTGGTATTCCCGCGCACAAATTATCCATCACTTGCTCTGTTACTAGGTCGTTATATTCTAATTGCCAAACCGCATATTGCTCTGAGGATAATGTTGTTTTCATTAACGTTTTCCAATCCCATGGTGTCATTATATATGCCGTATTTACTGCCTCTATTATTCCCACAGTGATTGTATTTTGTAATCCATTCTCCGTAATAGATTTTTTAAGCTCTTTAAAAACTTGGTAAGGCAAACCTTCATGAGCTGGGGGCTGGTTTTGTTTATGTATAACAGGGAAGGCAAAAGTAAAATCACCCTGTTTCATAGCTGCTTCTTTACATTTTTGCATTGCCGATTTGGTCTCTGTTAACTCCTCCATAAAGGGATTAGTAGGTGCCGTAGGCAATGTAGGAGTTAACGGCGGTGAAGGTGGGAGTTTCGACAAAGCAGGAGGGGGTGGTGGAGGTGGGGGTTTCGACAAAGCAGGAGTGCTTATTTCTAAGGGGCGGGCGGGGAGGGGGCAGCCCACGGGGACTATTTTCCGAGGGGATATTTCTAATGGCTGAGGAGGTAATGGTAATGCCTCCTCCGGATTAACCGTCCCGGGATCAAAAGGGTCATCAGTCTCAGAATTATTTGGAACATCTTTAACCTGATCAGATACATTTTGGCCCTCGTCTTTATCTTTTTTAACAATAGCCTTTGAAGGTTTGAGCTGTGCCAATGCGGAGAATAAGAATCGCCAGGTTACAATAACAGCATCAGGAATCTCAAAGCCTGACGTTTTACGTGTCTGTAAGCATTCCCCCACTCGTTCCCATATAGTACTATCAAAAGTGCCGCCTACCGGGAACCAATTACAATGTTCTTTTACCAATAGTAATAGTTGTGTTAAATGTTTTTCTGTTATACGATAGCCAGCGGCGCGCAATACTTGTTGCAGCACTTTTAAATATAGCTTATGTTCTTGCGAAGCTGTCTGTCCCATTATCACGATCCCGTAGTTTTCCCGTTCAACGGGCGCTACTGTTCCTATGTAAGGAATTGTGGCCACAAAAAAAATTTTCTCTGAATAAAAATAAGCAAACTCACCCGTCGGATCGCGTATTCACCCAGAAGTTTTCCTCCTCACACGGGGCACCAATCTGCGGCGATGAAGGAGACAGGAGCTTCACAGCTTTTCTCTCAGTAAAATCTTTAATCAGCGCCGGCCATTCAGAATCATCAGGGAAACATTTAACACCTCTTTCTCAAGCAAATTCTCTCTCTTTCTCTCCCTCTTACAGCTCTCTGGTTCCCCAACTATAAAGCCAAACAAGATGTTTTCTTTTCGCACCCACACTTGTGACTGTTTTCAGTCACATCCTCACTCACAAACACTCTCAGGCAGTTTTCCAGCCTGACTTTCCCATGCACTCAAGATATTATCCTGTGTGGCTTGTTCGGAACACCTGGTGGTTTTGATCATGTTTAGTCTTATATATTTGGTATCAGCTTCATGCTTTTATTTCAGTCCTGATTAATCTTCCATATGTTTGGCATCGCTCCCACAGTTAGTCAGGTCCCTCTGGAAGCAAAGTAATAGCACTGAGCCCACATGTGGCTGAATTGCTGAAACAGGTCTTTTTATGAACTGTTAATAGTTTATGGTCAGTTCATCACTAATGCCTGAGAAATAGTTAACCCAAGATTCATCCACAAAGCAGCAGAGCTATGGGTACGAAGCACATGTTCCATACATTTGGGGAGAACAGCACATCAAAGCTGACAGCTGTTATGTGGATCCAAGAGGTATTTGCCCATCTTTTAGATTTTACATCTACAGTAATATATTTTCAATTACATTTTCTACCTTTACAGCAGGAATATCACCCGAAGATTGAAATAATTTCTGAAATGACAAATGACAGTGATTCTGCATTAGAGGAAAACAATAAAAGCACGTTGGAGATTTCAGTAGGAGAAGTTCCAACAGCAATTTTTTCAAATGTATGTAAGATACATAAAGAGCATGATAAGGAGCACTTAAGACCCCTTGTTGAAAGCCTCTTTACAGAGCCTGCTAATTCAGAAAGATACCTGGAGATGAAAGATAAAGAAGCAACCCCCTCAAAACCCTTGATACAAGAGGTTATCACTGAGCCCAAGGGTAATCTACTATTGTCACCAGTCTGCGATCAACCAGATGACCCAAGCCCACAGGAAGAGGACGGTAAGATTACAGTGACATAATTAATCACAGAGAAAAAGGTGGGTGGCATATACACACTGAAAGTAAGGATTTGTCCAGCTTGTTGAAAAAATTTTCAATCCACTGTTAGTTAAAAATCACCCCTTCCTTTTACTTATGTGGGAATCCTAATAAAGTAGGAATTAAAATGTTATTTTCTCTTTTTCTACACAGAAGTTCTTGCTGAGTTTTATTTAAAAGGTTTCAAAAAATTGGCCTCTACATTTCGTATTGCAGTATTAAAGACCACCAGTGAGTTTCATTTGCTTTTTGCCTTCACGTTTTTAACAGGGAATGGCAGTGATGGAGATGTACAGTGCCTGGCTGAGGGTGAAGGATGTCCTCACGAAGCACAAGATGACGAGGACAGTGAGAGTGGATTAGATTAATCACTTTGAAAAAAAACCATACCAGATCTGGAGCACAGTGCCTGGCTGACTGCATGAGGTTAATCTCAATGCAGAGTTCAGCAATGGGACCGTTAGTTAAAACTGACATAGCAGTTACTGTGATATAAAAACCACTGTCTTCAACAAGACAACTTAGTGTTTCAGTCAGTCAGAGGCTGCTGCAGCCTCCCACATCTGACCTTCAGGGCAGAACTTTTGGTGGTGTCAGTGCAAAAAAAGCCCATAATCCTCTGTAACCCGCAGGTAGCAAGTGTCTTGTGTTCCCACCACCAAAGCTGATGGAGATCCCTCAGCTCCAAGCTCTTCAGGGCAGCTGGCAGTGTTCACTACTTTGGAAGTGAGCACACTACAGTTTTAAGGTTAAATTCCACTCTCTTATGTAATTTTTTCCCTTGCATCCTTCTAGAAGTTACTTAGTTAAATGTTTGCATCTTTGGGTTTCATTACATACCTAGTTTCAATACATAATGTAACATGTTTCTGTCATTGGAACTAAATAAAGATTCTACTTGTAACCAAATATTTTTTTCACTTGTATCATCTCCTTACCAGTATATGTCATACCAGATGGACTTCAATGACAAATGGAGATTGCTTCTTAACATGATATTTTACGGATCTGATATTCATAGACATTATGATTGTTTATGCAAAACCAGATGCAGAAATAGAATCCATGCATGGAAAAATCTGGGTTTACCTTTTAGGGCAATCTGTGATGAAGCATATACTTAGATCTGCCATTTTCATAATTTTTCCTTGTGATATACTTCTCAGGATCCAGATCTCGAATATAACAGAAAAATAACCAGCCAGTCAGTAGTGGCAGAAAGACAGCTTTGGTGTAAAAAGCCGATCAAAGGAATTCTTCTTTAATTAGCTTCTCTCTTACATCACAGTGATAGCATTGTGCCCAAGCGAAATGGAAGATAACAGCAGTGTTGCCTCAGCCAGGTTCTCTCTTCTTCCCTTCCCTTTTTTTTTTTTTCCCCTTCTCCCCCTTCTGAGCTAGAGAATAAAATTCAAGGAAGTTGAGATGCTTGAGAGCAGTGCTTCCTCTGTGACACCACAAAAAAAGAGTTGGGGGAAATGGACAGCTCTTGGCCAATTCTGCTGAGGCATTAATGGCTCTCATTTCCCAACACAGAAGCAGCTGTGCTTGTCAGTTAAAAAATAATTGTACACTGTTTAAGCACAACATAGAAGAGTTGGCCTCATCTTCAAGGGCTGACATTGTTTTTATGATATAACAGTCACAACATCAGGAATAAGCCAGGCTTTAAGTGACCTCAATTCATTAGGTGGATGTCTTTTTTCGTATTTCTATAAATCTCTAATAATCTGTAATAAATAGAATTGAACAGGTCTTGTAGATGTGCACATTTAAAGAAAAAAAATATTACTATGGGCTTGTTGAAAAGATTTATTTCCAATTAGCTGGGCTTAGGTGCCATCTGGTGGTAAGAGAACTGGTCCTAACCGTAACACAAAATAATCATAAAAGCCCTCAGGGAAGACAACACAATTGCTTTAAACTTCAGCCATTTTCCACCTTCCATCAGTAAAAACATGCTGGTAAAATCCTTGGCCTCCAGGAAAGGGCAGGAGGATGAGTGAGGGCCTGTGGAGAACAGGCTTGTCTGAAAGCATCTTTGCAGGAATCTTCTCTTTAGAAAGCTGCAAATGCTGCCAACAACATTCGTGAGCTGGGGCCTAAAAAATACCTGCTTCCCTCTTTTGATAGAAAGCTGGATAAGGTCTACTTTGAGGGCTTTGCATTGTGCATTTTTTGTGTTGTGTTTTAGTGCCTGTCCTGGTACCCCCTTATTACACTAAGAACAAATAAGCAGGAAGGACCATATCACACTTAAAAAAGAAAAAATGTTTATAAACAAAAGATTTTAAAAAGTAATTCCAAGAGTGAAGTTTGAGTTCTATTATCACTGAAAAGCAAGGAAAAGAGGATTAAAAAAATGCAAGTAATTTCAAGAACTATAGATTCTTTTACTCTGATCCTGATTTTACCAGATATACCTACCCTGATTGGCATTTTACTTTGAAGAATTCAGCTGCTTCCTGAGCTGTGTTTACTTTGCCACATTTTACATGTTAGATCTCTCCAGCTCCTGTTTTTTCACACAGATGATCACAACCCATCAATGGGCCCTATGTTACCTCACAGGTGAATCTCCTGAATTCCTGGAAGCTGTTTTCACTTATTGGGGAGGACTTGGGAAGAAGGAAAGGAGTAAGGGGTAGGTGAAAGTAGTGAGAGAAATGCCAGAGCAGGACTAAATGAGAAAAAGGAAACATATTTAATTAGTGTTTTCTGTAAAATTTTACAAATGTACAGCATAGTGCAAAAACGCAGTCTCAGCACATCACCTTCAAGTAAAATCAACAATGTAAAAAGCCAAGGAACACAAGCTTGCTTCTTCACAGGAGTGGCTCTCGAGTACTGTTCCCAGAGGTTCCTCTCTCACCCTCAAGCTCCAATCTCATGTTTATAGGATAGCAAAAAGCCTAAAGAAAAACCCAAGAACCATCCTGACCGGCTGCTCACAGCAAGTGCAGTCTGCCGCTTCGCTCTATAAAAAAAGCTGGGGCCTGAGATGGTGTCAGGCACCCTTCTTGGTTGAGCTGCACCTTTGTCTACTTGCAAGTAGCCAAAGCTCTCCTAAGGTGGTTCATTTCTCAACCCCAACTAGACAATCCAGTAAGACACTGAAGCGCATGTCTAACCTCAAGCATGTGACAGGCTTCATAAAAATACAGGAAAACTACTCAGGAGCTTGAAGTTAAGCACATGCTTAACTACCTTACTGGATCAATACAACACAATCAGTGTTAACATTAAGGCAATCTAGTGTGTGAAGGTTCAGAGAAGGATGTAAAACTTGAATGGGGATAACATGCGCTGTCAGGTGATATGAGACACCAGACAGTTTTCAATTACCTATGAGAAAAGAAGTAAACAGAGCGCAACTCAACGACTTTCCATTGCTGGAAATGACAAAAACACAGTGGCAAATGGGCTGATCTAGGTGAACTTTCTAAGCACAAATCTGTCAAAAAGGAAAACCTTGTCCACGACACACTCAAGCACATCATCTAAATACCAGGCCAATGGGGGCTGCCAGAATTTTCCCTTAGGAACAAAAAAACAGTGGCTGGAATTAATTCAGAAGCTCTCACAACCTTGCTCCTGCGAAGACTGCACCACCAAGGTGGTGACAGAGCTTCCAGCACGCAGTAGTTAGCTGGGGAAAAACGTGTTCAAAAGTGAATGTTTCTGAACTAACACATCTGTTCACATACTGATAAATGGATGGAGGAAAGGGCTGTGACAGGAAGGTCCATTTAAAACATGCTCACCTTATTAAGGAGAATTTGAGCCTGCATTCATCTGATCGATTCACTACATTTTTGGGGTGGATGCTGCTTGACCATTCAAGATGCTCAGAAATATGGTTTAGAACCAAGAATCGTCACAGCAATGAAAGTGGGCAGAGCATTCCTTCAAATGATACTGGCACAGCTTATACCTCCCTGCCTAAGCCCTTAGGAGGCCTGAGTTAGCTGAATTTCCTGGGTCTGTCTTACTGCATTTGGGTAGCTTTCCTAAGGAAAAGCAACTCAGTTAGAGGATACTGAGAAAAATAATACGTTCTCATTAGAACTACAGCATAAAAAACAAAGCTCTGCTTTGTTGAGAAACTCAGTTGTCAGAAACCACATGGAAGAGGAAGATTAATTCAACCTTCGGAGGCTGGTCTCAGATACACAAAGGACAGAAGAAAAGTTAGTGGGACATGGTAGACTAATCCTTCTGCCTCTCTCCTACACTGAGCAGCTGAGAGTCCTTCTAAAAAGGGGATCCAATCAATTAAACTGCTTCATCAGATTTTATAAATCAATAAACCAACAGGCACATCTTCAGGGGAAATAGAACAGGTCAAGGCCAAGGAAGAAAGTCATTGGACTGGACATGGAATACTTAGCCAGCACCAAAACCCGGAGCACACTCTCTCAGTCCCCTTTGCAAATGGAAAACTGTGTGTGCAGAAGAGTCTTATAATTTTTTTTTTCTTTTAAGTATGGGTGCTCTGCCTTTATGTTAGAGAAAATAAATTGGGAAAAAACACAAAACAAACAACAAACCCTCTCAATTTAGCATGGGGTGTTGTGGGGTCTGTGATGATCTGTAGCTCCCCTAGGAGCCAGAGACACATTCTTGGAGTGGTCACTCAGAAAACGACCTTCTGCACACTCCGAGGGATCTTCATTTTCCTACTCACCCTAGGAGGATAAGGGAGAGGCACAAGTACATCCCATCAAAAACAGAAAATGGATAATAGAATATTTTTAGAGCGGTGGACTGGCATATAGAACCATTTTCCTATTTGAACAACAGCATCCAGAAGGGTCATGCATCTTGGCTAATCTGTGCTGCCCCAATAAAATCCAACAGTTTGCTGTTGCAGACACTAGTCAGGATCACCTTATTTTATGAAGACCCTGATGTACTTTCAAGCTACTCTTCGCTTAAATTTTATTAGAAGATTTGAAATGTCTAAAAGCATTTTCAAGAAAAAAAATTCCTGCCAAGTTCTCACTCCCCATAGGAGCAAGTGCCAGAAGCAGCATTTTGATTTAAAATTGTTATCCTGGGCAAACACCGAAATCCAGGTGCAGGGAGGGTAATGCAACAGCTACTGACCATTTCCATCTACTCAAAAAGAAAGAGCACAAAAAGAAACTCTCTTGTGGGTTTCTGAGTCACTTTTGTTTCTTTACATTCAAACCTGTGGATGCTTGGATGGGTGGGAAGGAGATGTTGTTTCTTGGAAGCTAAATCACTGGCTGTTGTCAGTTGAAGAGCTCAGGTTTAATGGGATATCCCCTTGGACACCCACAGAGGACAGGTAGGAAGCCATATTTTCAGATGGAACATAAAGCGATGAACTTTCAGGCAAGCTGATGAGGTCGTTTCCAAAGACTGACTGACGATCAATGAGGAACTGCTGGGCGCTTTCAAGAATGACATCTTTCCCTAGGAATGCAAACGGACAACAGAAAACTCAGTTTCTGGAAGGCAAGTTACCAGGCTTTATGTATGTAGAACTGAAAAGTGGTAAATCCCCACTGCAGCAGGAGGTGAGAGGCCTCACTCCAGGCAAAAGATGCTTGGAAACACTTGAGTCAAACTTGGACTCACTCAAAAGCCCATTAAAATCGATGGGAGTCTCTCCAGGTTGCCAAGCTGAGTTCTGCCTGAATGCTGAGAGTTACCAGCCATTTGGTCATCCCTCTTTCACTTCTTGTGAGGTAAGTCTGGTAACAAGAAGTGAGAGATGACCAAATGGTTGGAGACACTGAGAAGTGTGTAAGAGCAGCTTCTCTTCTCCACCCAAGAACCATCTGCTTTTCCTCACCTTTGTAGGAGACCTTTGTCAATTGCCCCATTGACAATTATTCCAGCATCACGCCACTGCATGGACCAGAAAGGCTTTGCAAACAGGGGATGCCCCTCTTGTGCAGTTCAGCCCCAACCTACTGAAAAATTCTCTCCAGCGTAGCTGGGCTTTAACACCTTTGATGCTCATGCAAGATGCTGAACTTAAGGTGGAGACTGGAAGTCCCTGAAGTACACAAAATACATTAAAACTCTGCGGTGGGGTCCGGTGGCTACAGCACCAAACTAAGGGTCACAAAAGCTTCTCTTTCAGGTCTATCCCAGCTGAATACACATGAAAATAATAATATATCACTATTCCAAGACCAGGAAAACATTTCTAGATTCATATCTAAGGCCAATGACACACTTTATCAGAGTCAGTGAGGGGGAGAAGATTAGCTGGACAGTTCCCTTTAGGTCTGGAAAAACTGAGACATAACCTCTGCCTCTGGCTGATAGCAGCTACTGGGTCACCTCCTCTGCAGCAGGAGCCAGAGGAAAGACAGGACCTGTACAGCTGTTACCACTCTTACCCACTTAGATCACCACATTGCTCTTAGGTGGTGATGAACAGACAGAGAAAACAGTAGAGACATTGATAGGTATGATGTGGACCCAAGCAGGGTAGTTCAATTACATTTAAACCTCAGTTTATCCCCCATACTTTTCCCACTGCTCAGTAACTAGCTTAGCAGTTGTCGTGGAAACATTGCTGACTGACAATCATGAAAGTAAAATAACAAACGTGTTTTGTTCCCTCAAAGTGGCAAATGGTCAGTGCTGGTCGTTGCATCTAGCTGCTGACATGTTTAACACCTTAATTACATCCCCATGCCCGAGTCTGCAAGACCTGCTAGTGCTCCTACCTGGGCAGGCGTTGTTAAACGGTGGGTTGAACACTTTTGAGGACAGTTCAGTTGCATTCTTCTCCAGGTCCACTGTGAGTCGCTGCATCTTGATGCAAAAATATAAACTACAATGTACAATTATACAAAGACAGGGGAGCTTGTTAGAACTAGGCCATTTCTGAAAATCAGTGCTTCATCAATGCTGCACAACATCCACTGGTAATACAAGCTATCCTTCCTGCCCTGCCTCTCCACCCCGCCTCACCTGCACTTTGCTAAAAAGTGTGTGCTCAAGGGCAGATATGCCCGAAGGAGAGGGCTAAGGGAGATATAATCTGCTATTAGCACTGGCTAATACAGTGTGAAGCTCATGTCACACGAGGAGGCCAGGCTGGCATCACTGTGGCTGCCCCTGCCCGGCTGCCATACAAAGGAAAATATGAAAGGAATTCTCTTTCCATTTGCCTATGACTGTCTTTAAGTGAAACTAGCTTTTGCTTGCACAGTGCTTCTAGCTGCAGCATTGCTGCAGGTATTACTTCCAGGCTTCTCTGTGCCCATGACTTTCTGTAGTGCGAGGAAGCCTAAGGGTAGGTTGCACCAGATGCTGGGAAATTCAGTGGACTCAAGGACTGAACTATTGAACATTGCAGCCTCCCTCTTGGCCTTTTTTCTCATGCAATCCTTTTTAAAAGAGACTCTTGCTTCCAAGACTTGCCAACATTTTCTGTCTCTTCAGAGACTCTCCCTCCTAACACTCAGGAAGTGGAATTACCTAGTAAATTCAAAATTAGTAAATCAAAACCTTAAGAGGATAGTGATATCGTGAAGAAGGCTTAGAGATCTTTCATACTTCGTTAGAATAGATTACACTTTGCTTGCACATCTGTAGAGATGGCAGAACCATCCAAGTCTCTATCCTACCTGGCTGGCAGTGAGGGCTCTTAAAATTCACCCTCTATCAAGCAGGAAAAAAACCCAGTCATGAAACACACATTTCCTTCACTGTTTATTAAATCACCATATGCACTTTAGAAATGTCTGTGTCAATGTCGATTCCAAACAAATACTGCCAAACTGAATTTCCCCTTGTTTCTTCTGTACGGGTATGTATGAACCTCTGTTCTAATTGCATGTGGTTTTACTTCTCCTAATATGTACAGGGGTGGCTGCACTTTATAAAGACATATTTTATAAAGGGATTTGGCACAAAGACACTTTATGAATGGTATTAGTAGGACGTGACATTCACACTAAGAGAAAGTTTAGAGCAGCCAGTTTCAATTAAAGACTCCAGGACACCAACATGTCTCTAAACAAGCGCTGGCTGAGTCGAAAGACAGGTCAAGAGTGTAAGATAACACTCTCAGCCTACCCTCAGGAGATGCTTACTTGCTGTGCTTTACCACACTCTCCCCTCTGGCTACAAAATAACTAAGCATTCTTCAGTTATGCACAAGCTCTGCTTCATAATTACATTATTATTATCATATCTCAGAAATACACGTCTCTTACCGGGGACAGACTGGCTTCCATTTCAGTCAAATTCCAGTCGCTCAAAGATAAATTGGGATTAAAGACCTGTTGGGAGAAAAATACAATTAGGGCTCTAAAAGATGTAATGGTTTGAGATACGCAGTATCCTCAGCCGTCTGCCTTGCCTGTCTGCTGGAGGTTGTAGCCCTGCTGGCAGAGGTGCCAGAAAGCAATGCCTGCCTCTTCCTCAGCTGCTCTGACGTATTAACCAAACCTACAGGCAAAGGCTCATGTGTGTTGATTTGCAGCAGAGGCAGAACAGCAAAGGCTGGGGCGTGGGCACTTGTGCTGATCCGCAAGCCTTGCTGCCTGCCAGTGCAGGGGCAGCGCAGACACCCGGTGCCACGGTCATGTTGTAAACCAGGGCAGCTGTTTGTGCCACTGCACATGCAAGTCCAAGCCCTTTTTTTGGTGCTGTTGGATCCTAGGACACTTCCAGATTCATATGTTTTTTTAAAAGCATTCCAAAACATGGTAGCAGAGGGCACATTACTGCTGCATCAATGCCTCAATGGCAATTTCTTGAGAAGCCTGAGCAATTTGGGAAAAGGAGCTGTTGGTCTGGGCTACAGGTTTATGATTCATTCTCAGTCTTGTGACATTCAGTTGCACAGAAAGAGAAAAGTGTGTCAGTAACAGGAAAACACCTCCTAATGAGAAATAAGAAACAGAAACCAATGGAGCCAGTGACAGAGCAGACCATTAGAAAAGCTTTCTGTAAAGTCAGAATCAATCACAAACACTTGGGAACTGGCTTTAAGAAGACAAGATTGATTTTTTTTTTGTAATTGTTTTTCATTCCTGTTTATCCATGCAAGTTTACCACATGCCTGTATCTGAAGCACCTCCTCCATGGAGCATATCTTTGACTATTATAGATTCTTTTGCTATGTACAGAGTTATTTGATTATTGACAAAAAACTTTCATATACTAACTATATGCACAAGGAGAGAGTGAAAGGGAGAAAGATACAAACCTTCATATTTCTGCATACATACTTAAGAAAAAAAATCCATTTCTAGAGAAAAGTGACCTGGGAACTGCAGACAGACAAAGATCTCAGCAGAGAGAGAATTTTACACTTCCCAGAACATGAGGAAAAGGGGAAGGTACTAAAGCTAAACACAGTCTAGGAGTATCTAAGATGCAGAATATGCAAAAAATAAACTAACTCACCCAAAGCAATTACCAAACTAGCTAGAGAGTCTTATTAAACCTATTTTAGGTACTTGCATTAGGTCTCACGATGGTGTCTTTACCAAATGCACTGCGTTTTGTGCTCCTAAAAGTTCAAATAAATATATTTTCAGAGGAAATGTAAAAAAGCATCATTTAAAGTCTGAAATCCTGCCAGTTCCTATAAGCAGCTGAAAACAGAGCTGTGACTCTATTGGCAGCATGTGACAGATAAAGTGCCACACAAGAATAAGCAGCATGGTCTATCTGATTTACAGCCCAAAGGCACCACTGTGAACTTCGCAACTGTTTCCTGCAGCTGCCCTGGCGGAGGGCCCAACACTCACATCCAAGACGCTGGTGGGCTCCAGGCCGTACTGCTGGCTCCTCAGCAGCAGCTGCAGTCCTTCCAAGCTCCAGTCGGTGCCCTCCAACGGGTCTGAAATATCTGTTCTGAGAAAAGACAAGGGGAAATATTGCCACGAATGAGACTTACATAGATAGATATAGAAAGTAGGACTGAGCAGCCTTCCGACATGAGGTTTACGCTTAAATCTAATTTTGAAAACCAAGAGCCCTCTGTCAGCCTGGGTCTATGCCATTTCATTTGGATTAATCCCAGAAGTACAACCCAGCAGAGCACAGAGGGGACTGGGCTGATGGTAAAACGAGTGAGGCTACTCCTCTCCTGGGTGACGCATGTGGTTTGGGGATATGCACATCTCCTCAAGACTGAGAAAATTAAAGCTTTCCTTAGAGGAAATCCTTCTAGAGAGGTACTTGGGATCCAGAACAGGCTGCATTCCCATCCTCCTGGGTTAACTGTTAACTATTAACTAATGGCTTTTAAAGGAGTGAATTTTACCTGCAGGCTGCATTTACCGGAGAAATTCAGCTAAATGAGCAAATGTGAGGCCCTGCTGGGTTTAATCCCCCAAAATAGCTATAAAAATTTCTCTTCAGATCCAAAGTCTTTAAAAGAGGATTGTTTTTCTTCTAATAAAATGTTTTTAAGTAGCCAGTGGGGTTCAGAAGGAGGAATTTGGTTCTCTGTAAGGACCCAAAGGAAAATAGAAGCCTTTCTGATAACTCTATTGAGTGTGGGTTCCCCACCTCCACTCTCCCAAGTCGTCCTCACATTACTGCAGGTGCCATGAAGAATGAATTCTGCAGTTAACTTCTACTTCATCCACGAAGCTGCAACCACACCTTCCTCTTGCTGGTGAAGTCTGCTGTACACTCACCCATGGCATTGGTGCTGTTGGGATTTCAGTCCCACAGCTCCAAAGGTTGCTCACCCATATCACCCCGTGGCTGAGCCTAATGACGCTGTCCTAATCCCCCTTGCAAGAGGACATCATTCTCTGGGCGACTGTCACATGCAGGATACTTGCGTGCCCTGGCTTCAGAATAATGAAACCTCCATCCCTTTGTATCAGACTTCTGCACTCAGTGAACACAAACTCCCAACTCTCCATCCCTGTGAGTGGCCTCACTTGCTATTTCATGATTTTAAGGCATGATTCTATACCCTTTTAAAGCCTTGCTTTGGACTGCCTAGCATTTTACCGAGCCCCTCCAGTTGAAGGAGACAAGCACAGCAATGCAGCTAAGTTTCGTGGGTTTTCACCCTTAAGCAGAGATGGGGAAGCCAAGATCTCTTGCAGTGTCAGCTCCCCAGTACCTCCCCAGAAGAATGCAGCCTGCATGATGGTGCCAAAGGGACTGGCTGCCCCCTGAAGACAGATCTAGCACTGACTCAGGAAAGTCACCTTGGAAAGGTGACAGGAGGAGATGCAAAGGGAGAACAGACTAAAGAGAAAAGTCTATTTGACTGTGAAGTCAAACAGAGGAGAGGAAAAGAAAGGGGGCAAATTATTTCCTTCTCAAGCCCAACCCTGGGCCTAATAAATGCTTTGATGCCTTATCAAATATATGCCCTACTTCATGCAGAGGTTATGGTGATGATTGACTGTCATCTTCCATCACTGTCTGTGTATTGGCACACAAGTGACACCTTATTCACTGCACAGAAACACCAGTGACAAATATGACTTTATGTAACTGAAGACTCAACAAATGACAGAGGACACACAAGCTACTGGAGGTGTAGTGCGGTCCAGTGGCCTGCAAGTCTGCAGACACAGATGCTGGTCCGGGCTCCAGCTTTCACTTGGACCTTGGGCAAATCCCTCTCACTGCAGAAAGCCTCTTCCCGTTCCTATGACTCTGATGTACGTGCTCTGACAGCTTTTCCTCTGTTGGGTCCTTCAAGCAAGTCATCCACACACCCTCTACCCCTGTGAACTGTCCCCTGGGCTTCAAGGGTCCTCTAAGCAGGTGCCACAGGTACAGGATGGAGCTCACCAGGCTGCATTAGGCAACTTAAAGTCAGCCTCCCTTCCCCCACCGCTAATGGGAAGACAGGGCCATAAAACACGCTGGGCCACAGCTCTCCCTCACTCCCCTCACCTGTCCAGCAATGCCCTTCTGCCTCTTCTCTCGGATGGTTGTGAGGTCCCTGGTGGGGCTGCACCACAGCTCCCTTTGCCTTCCAAAACAGACTGAACCATGGCAACTGGGAGCACAGGGGGCTCAGAGCAAGCCCTGCAGCCTGGTAGTGGGACATCAGGCTCAGTGGTGGCTTTCACTCCAGGGCTGACCGGCTCTTCCTTGATCAGCATGAGGCACTTCTCTCTGTATCAGAGGCAAGAGTTAGCACCACACACACATCTGCTCCACAAAGGCCTCGTGCTGCTGGGAAGGGCACAGGGGCTTGCCTCCACTTCCCATCAAACTGCCCCACAGAGTCTTTCCATTCCCCTAGATGGGCAAAAGAAACCAGCAACCTTGTTTTCTTTTCAGCAAACTCCAGAAACATGCTCAGCTGGAATATCTTCACTCACTTCACTCATCAGTCATGGCTATAATGAATTTGCCCCATTCGACTGTTTTGCAAATATGGAAAATACACTTTCATGTGTTGATCATTCCCCAGATGAGTGTTAGCCTTTGTCGTGGTTTAGCCCCAGTCGGCAACCGAGCACCACACAGCCGCTTGCTCCCCCTCCCCCCCGCCGATGGGATGGGGGAGAGAATCGGAAGGGCTAAAGAAAACTCGCGGGTTGAGATAAAAACAGTTTAATAATTGAAATATAATAATAATAATAATAATGATGGTAATAAAATTGCAATGAAAAGGAAAACGAGAGAGAGAGAAACAAAACCCAGGAAAAACAAGTCATGCAACCGCTCACCACCCGCCGACCGATGCCCAGCCAGTCCCCGAGCAACGATTGCTGCCCCCTGGCCAACTCCCCCCAGTTTATATACTGAGCATGACGTCATATGGTATGGAATAGCCCTTTGGTCAGTTTGGATCAACTATCTTGGCTGTGCCCCCTCCCAGTTTCTCGTGCACCTGGCAGAGCATGGGAAGCTGAAAAAGAAAGTCCTTGACTAGCCTAAGCACTGCTTGGCAACAACTAAAACATCAGTGTGTTATCAGCATTCTTCTTACACCAAATCTAAAACACAGCACTGTGCCAGCTACTAGGATGAAAATTAACTTCAACCCAGCCAAAACCAGGACAGCCTTGAGACAGGTTAAAGGGTCAGTAGGCTAGAGAGGTTCCCCTGAAAAAGAAAAATCTCCACCCTAGAGACAGGAATGGGATCAGCAAGACCTTCCCATGCTGGAGTTAGGATTGGACCAGCAAGCACTTTAGAGATCCAAATGACACGGGTCAGGATCTTGTGGCCCTGCAGGATTTGGAACAGAACCTATCAAGATCTGACAGTCCCAGTCAGATGTTTTACTTGTTTGGAAGCAGAGGTTTGCCTTTTTCCAGTGGGAGAGGCACTCCACGTTATCCCTAGCTGGACATATGACATTGAAGTTTTGAACAGTAGCATTTTGAGTGTAAAAATCTACTCTGTACTACTTACAGGAGACTTTACAGCTCTCTGTGAAACTGCACAACTGGAGCCAAAGTGACAAAGACATGTAGAGTTGATCTCACAGGCACAGGGCATGGAAAGCCATACTGAAAAAATATTATCTTACAACACTTACAGACTAGCTTTGCTGGAAGACAACACACGAGCGTGTCACACATACAGGATGGTATGTGACACTACAAAGCCTTCCTTGGCATTCCTTTCAGATCACCTTCTCATCTTGTGAATCCTAAACTCCCATCAGAAGCTCGTGTTGATTTAAGAAGTACTACACTCCTGAACTCATTAGGGCCATGCCTGGCTCAGATTCTCGAGTCATGCAGACACAGCATAGATCAGAGGCCACCAGATGGCACTCAGTAATTAGTAGAAATAAGCAATTTAACTTGAATGTTATATTAAATTTTTTCTGCTTTAGAAATGGTTTCCAGTTGTTATGTTTTTTTTGGTTTTGCTTTATTTTTTTTTTTATCTGGAGCTCTTTACATGCCTCTAGCTAATTTTATGGCTATGGTTTCAATTATTAGGCAGATTTACAGGCAATTTCTAGAGTATAACTGCCTTGTCTCTATGCCTGAGAAACTGTTTCCATGATTCATCTGTCTACTTACTTTCCACTGACATATTTGTAGCTATTCTGCTGCTAGCCCTAAATACACTGCACGTCTGTGGCAGGAAGAGATAAGCATTAAAATACCTCTGCATTCAGTTCTTAAGTTACTGGGACCTTTTCACAGAAAAATTGTCAAACATCGGAAGTTGTTGTGATGCAACCTTTCTGTTCTCATTAGCAGAAAGATGTACAGCTTGATTCTGTTTCTTCTTTGTCAAAGCCAAAAGGAAACTTCCTTTTTTTCTCTTTCTCTCTCTCTCCCCCCCCAACCCCAACAAGTGTTAGTATCTCATTATCTGACGAAGTCTGAGGCAGCCCCTCTCTTGAGAGCAAAATACAAAGAAGCATGGAATACTTCTCAAAGAGGTGAGTGGAAGTTCTCAGCATAAAACTCATGACTTTGTTTCAAAAGTTATGCTGTTATTATCATTCCCTAATTCTGAAAATCTGACCCACGTTGCAAACTGGAAAAAAATATTCCAGCCCACCATCTCTATAGAGATTTCCGTATCAGACAGAAACTTTGGTAGGATTACAGCCAGGACAAACTCTTTTGAAGTTATGCATGTCCATACCCGACTCTCCCTGGTTTTAATCACAAACATGTTTACCTGTCATTTTCAGGAGGGGACTGCATATTTATTATGTTGGATGGTGATGCTTCAGTAACATCAGATATGATGGGTCCTCCAGCAATTGCAGGGCTGTTTAAGCAAGAGGCAGGTTCTGTCGATGGCTAACAGGAAAGCAAAAATCATACAGATTTATCCTTCTGAGGACCAGAACAAGTCCAAAGCCTTATCTGAGATAGTTAGAGTTTACTCACTGTGCCCTTGAGTCTTCCTTGTATGGAAACCAAGAAAGCTTTTACCTACTATGCAACATTATAATTTCCTCTGGTCTTTCCTCCAACCACACAGAGGTGCAGATGTAAAATAAACACTGTGACTGCAGCGTCAGCTACTGAGAGGTTTTATCATGTCTGACATTTTGCCTAGACTGCTTAGCTTCCTCTGGAGGGAAAGATCCAACACAGCCCAACAGGGGCGTATGGGTCTCTCATGCCAGCTCAAGTATTTTAACTGCATGACATAAGTGTCATATGTCTGCTGTCTGCTTTGGTGGGTTAGGGTGGTGGGGATCCCTCAGCAACTGCAAAAATCTGGCTCTGGTCAGAAAGATCATAGTACCCACTTCTAGAACATACTTCTTCCTCTCTGCCCTTGAAGTGAGCCAGGCCAGAGTAACACCATGGAGAGTCTGGTGTGCAGGGTCTGCCTTTCCCTCCCACAACCCATGGCCTCCCACGTGAACACAACAGCACAAGCACAGCACAAGCACATGCAAGCATGCACCCTTCCCTGGAACAGGGGAGCTGAAGAAATAATAAACATCACTCAGCTTTTTAAACCTCTTCCTCACTGCCAAACTCTTGCCAAACTACTTACTCCATAACCCGTATTACTGCTTCACTCACTTTTCTACCCTGGCCAAAGAAATCCCACAAAGTTCAGAGGCTGGCGTAAACCTACCGACTGTATGAAATAGGGGTCATGGAGGGGGTCTGTAGACAAATGCCGGCTGAACTTGGACACTTGTGGAGCTGAGATCCCATTGTCAAGCATCAGAGGTCTGTGAAGAGAAACAGGTTTGTTTTCCCAGCACATAATGACTGGTTCCTGGTTGCTCATACAAGAAATGTGTCTCAGCCAAGCATTGTTTTCCCCTGGGTACTCTGTTTTGCCTCAGCTGTAAGGTACTTTCTTGTCCGGTGTTAAAGACAAGGAAGGGAAACAACAGTTTTGGAGGAGGTCACCTTTAAAAAAAGGCATTAGCCCTATAGAGAAGGGATGATCTGGGCTTTCTGGATCTTATTGGAAAGATGCAATTAAAATAACAAATTCAATTCATATTTTCTTCTAACTGCTAGTGTTTTCAAGCTCTGGGCTGGATCCTCAGCTTGTTTAACTGGAGGTAGCTATGCTGAAATTATTAGTGCAATACTGGGGATCTGGCCTTGTTATCAGCTCCCTTGTGCCCAGGGCCTCTTTGGCAAAACTACATCTCCGTACATAGCACTGCATAAAAGGAACCCGTGCCACTCACTAAGTAAGTAATAAAACAGGGGGAGACACACAGCAAAGCAGAGCCTAAACTCATTGCATACAGGCTTTTAAAAAATGACTGACAGGCTTTTACAGATGGCCACTGACAACAAGAAGTGGGTCTGTGTGCTGGGTCCTGTAGCAGGACTGCTCTATGTTTAGTAAATGATTGAAACCAAGAGAAAATGAGAAGGAGCCTCAAAATGGCACTGCCTTTCCATCATGAAACTTCCTGAGTGGCAGTCCTTGGTTTTGTGATACAGTCCCAGAGAAGCTGGGAACCGGTAGATTTTGCTACGCACCCACTGTTGTAAATGCTGTGATGATCCTATAAAACCACCTAGCAAATCCCCCTTCTCCTCCCACTGTCCCGCAGTCAGGAAAAGCACCTTCAGTGTTCATTTAGAAGACAGTGATTTGGCTGAGGCAGCAGGGAAAGCTGACATTTTTTTCCACACTAATGTCTAACAGGCTTGACAGAAGATAATTCCCAGCTCCCTTCATCCTGCAGACACTGGAGCTGGATATGTTGGGAGAAATTATGCGTTTGCTCAGACTCCAGTGAGATCCCGCGGTGAACGGCATTATACAGCAGGATACAGTGACCACAGTGCTTGAGATCTCAGTGTTGTCTAACAGCTCCACAGTCTAACAGCTCGTTTAACAGACTTTTTCTATTCTATGATATTAACTAAAGACACAGGATAAAAAAAGAACATTTGAATCACCCTGACATGGACCTTGTTATGGCATAAGCGACCCTTCAGTACACACCAAGATATTGTAGCCAGCCCTGTGACAATTACGAATTTGTAAGTGTCCAGCTCTCTGCTCCAGGAGGCACAAATGAACCTCCCCATCTAACATTTCTTATCAAAGTAACTTTGGCATCTAACCCATCCTACAGCCTCCCAGGTCAGACATGCCTGTGGGACCTACAGACATGCCCATCCTGTCCAAACCTACCCAGAGCCCCCAGTCAGCACTCTTGTCTGCACGAACAGTTGCTCCAGGCTGTACATTATGCTTTCCTGCAGTCATTTAAAAGACAGGCAGGAAAACAAAACTGTGAAAGATAAAATATTAGAAGTGCAGATATAGACACAAGAGCTGAGGTTCCTTGAACCTTTGTGTTTCCAAGGAAGCAGAAACTCAACTGAACATGCACAATACTGTGCAAACTGCAGCTGGGTTGTATCAGTGTGATCCCACTTCATAAGGAGGCCAACACAGTTGCTGTGCAGATAGTTCTGTGCCTTTCTTTGCCTTTCAGCACAGTTTCTCACTAACGATTTTCTTTTTTTCAAAAAGCAGTAGTCTAAGACAACATTTCTCGGGCTGCGAAGCTTTTACAGGGAGGGCACAGTCCTACCATGGAAATTAGAGATCAGATCTGGCACCTCATTTCTGTGCTTCCCCACTCCACTGGAGGAAAATTTCCCCACTCATGAACCTCAGTGACTCAGAGCAGCTGATATCCTCCCCCTGAGCCCTCTTCTTTGCTACCATTCTCCATGCAGTGTTTATCCTTTCCAAGAGGCTCAGTAGAGGGGGTAGGCAGAGGTAAGAGTACCCAGATTGCTTGTACAGATTATGGGCTCCTTCATTCAGTCCTGTGTTTCCTGTACAATCCTCACAAGAAGAGTCAGCCAAGAACAAGGACACTGACTTAAAGAAAATCAGTTCCCTGGAGCAGCCATTTTTGGGAAGTCTGGCTCCTTTCTCTGAGGCATGGGGAAGTTTCTGAGTTGCCAAAGGCCACAGGGTAATAAAGGTGGGAACTGGAGGCAGGTGCCTGCCCTCAGCCTGAGCCACAAAGGAAAATTCCTCTTAGTAGCCCGTCTCCCCTCTTTAGATCACAAGCCCCGCAGAGCAAGAAATGCATGGCTGCCCTCCTGGAAGGCACTAAGCTTCCTAATTCAAGCTCCTCTATTCAGTTGCCTTGAAGAGCTTATTTATGACTCTAAAGCTAAAATCTTTCTCCACCTTTCTCTCTGTAAGGCCTGCAGGTTGCATGCCATCAAACCTGTGTCAGATACACACCCCATTCAGTGACTGTGGGTCAAACTAAAGGTGTCTGTGGGCTGGCTGGGCCCAGCCCCACTCCCACTGATGACAAGTGGCAAAACTGGAACCTGTAGGACCAGCAGTGGGGTCCTGCCCTTTACCCTCCCACTAGTTAGCGTTCCATCTCCCATCTCGCTCTGTATTCCCCAAATAAAGGTCACGAGCTGACACGGTGCTTCTCTAAAGACCACTGAATGGGGCATGTCAGCAGGTCTGACTCGGCAGTTCAGACCATTCATTTCCCATCACCATGGTGCCCTGGTCCGGTGACCGTGTGCCTGGGCGAGCTGAGCTTGTGCTTTTAGTGAGGGGGCAGCATTATGCACCCGTGAGCATGTGCGCACCACACAAGGGTACTTACAGCTTCCTCTTTATCCCAGCGCTGCTAGGGCTTGATTGGAGCTGGCCAAACAGAAACTGAATCAGCTGTCAGGAGAGATCAAAATCCAGTGTTAATCAGCAGAGTGATTCAGCACTCTCTGCTCTCACAGCCATTCTTATCTCACACATTCCTCCCTCCCGACACCACCCCAAAGCTAGGAACAGCCATATGGGAGAAATATGAGCAGAAATATGGGAGCCAAATT
Organism: Balaeniceps rex; assembly: GCA_013401315.1. Taxonomy (NCBI): domain Eukaryota; kingdom Metazoa; phylum Chordata; class Aves; order Pelecaniformes; family Balaenicipitidae; genus Balaeniceps; species Balaeniceps rex. Next base: position 30,058 of record VYZW01031695.1, read on the forward strand.
GCATGAGACATCGGAGCCCAAAACCAAACTAAGCTTTCCAAGAACTCAAACGACCTGCCTAGTTTTCAAGAAACACAGCCAGGTGCCTGCTTTGTGCAAAGGCTGCTAGGTGCATGTGCTCAGCGCTTTCTCTCTCTGCTTTTGCGCATGCAGAGCTCCAGCTAGCCATATTAGACTTGGGAATCTGCCTGTGAAGTACACATGCAAACATTCCTAGGCTTGGAGTTAGACTTGGCCTCTGTAAAAGTCGTTAGAGACCTTTATAAGAGGCTCTATAAAGTCTGACAAAGACTTTGCAAGTGAAAGAGGCAACCCCCTATGGGAGACCCTGGATGGAGGTCTTAGCTCTTTCAGTTGAGTTTTTCAGACCTGTGAAATTCAGTGTTGATGTAACAGGACACTAAAAAGGATGAAGAATGGCTTTGGAGAGGAATCACTTAGCAACGTATTCCCAGGTCAGCTTGAGCCTAATGCTCTGCTTTGGCCTCCAAACAAAGAGACAATTATTACTATATATCACAGCTGCCTCTTACTCATTGCTCAATATAACAAAATAGAGTTGCATAAATGCCTCTACAATGAGTGGTGCGGCTGGTCCAGCCTCAGAGCTGGAGGAAGGTTTGATAGCCTCGTGCATTTCTATCCAGTCCTATGACTCTGTAATGCCACGTGAGGGTCAGAGCATGGCTCTCGGGGGGACTGGGAAATGTGACATGCTCAGTCACGTCAGCACCATCCGGGAATCACTGGAGAGGCCTTTTCTAGTACTGGTCATGCTAGATTTTAAGGGAGATGGCTCCACAGTGCTCCTTCAGTCTAAAAGGCTGTACAGTAATTCCTCAACTATACCAGTAGCAGCAGAAAATGTAACTGTTGCTGGAGGTCCCCACTGGGGGAATGGCTAGTCAATTCTGCTGCCTGCAGCTTCAGTGCTGGCAGGAGGGGGAGGCTCCTCTCCTGTATGAAGAAAAGAGGAAAGATTTGGGAAGCCCAAAGGCATCGGTACAACCAGAACACAGCCAATACAGGCCAATTAGTGAGAGTTGTGCTCTCTTGGTCAGGACTTTGACAGAAAAGTGGTTTCTAACATCACAGCAAGGACTGACAGAGAAATTAAAATCTTTTGCTTGAGGGCATAACCTGTGCTTTGTTAATGACCACTTTCCATAGGACACATAAGAACATCACACAATTTGAAAAAGAGGGAAAATAAATACACTGTGATATCATATCAGAGTGTGGAGAAGATCATGGGACAAGGGAAAAAAAAAAAAATCAGAGGAGGACATACACCATGCAGTACAAGTGAGTTTGGAGTTTATAAGACCACTACCTTGTTGATCACTTTCTGTTGCTGTGAGTGGTTCTGCCGGAGAGAAACAACTTCCCGCCAAAGAACTTCATTTTGCCTGAAAGTGAAACAGAAACTTTCCATGAGCATACAAACATCCCAACAGCCCATGGTGCTGCCATGATGCACTGTAAACCCAATTGTGCAAAGCTTGTCTCACTTCGGGGCTCTTGCAGTGCCTGGCTCTTTTCAGGTGTCCCAAACAGGGTCACACAATTGCTTTCCTTGTTTTTCCTTGACCTCAAAAGAACTACAGACCAAAGCATGGAGGAAAAAAACAAATAAAGAGAAGCCAATACCTATAGGGGAGGGTAACAGGAGGACATGTATTTAGTTTTTGTGGAACATTTGGGCCAAATTCAGAATTTCAGCAGGGCCAGATTTGTGACTTTGAATGATTTGGATCACCAAGACCGTTCTTCCTGCAGGAGCCAAGAAAGCCCAACCTCTTCACAACTGCCCCCAAAGACCAAGAGATCCTATAGACAGAGATCCTATGTATTCTGCCTGCTGAAACCTCATACACGTGGTGGTACAAAGGCATGTTTGGGAGTGACTGAAGCAGCTAAAGGGACACTTCTGCATCTGAGAGCCTTGAACTAGGAGGACTGTAATGATTTCATTAATGGGAGTCACTGATTTCATCCAGCACAGACCTGTGTCCAGCTTGCAACTGCATAGAGTATATTCATTTTCTGTCTGCAAAATGTAGCACACTGGGGAGTTACAGGCTTCCTTGAACAGTCAGCCCCAGAAAGTGGGATGGGGAGATGCAGAGTTTATTTGCTGTGCTGCCTCCAAATCTGGATGTCGGCCAAGTCCATGCTGAAAAAGGTTTTGCCAGTCAATTTATCTCAAGAGTATACGGATGTAGCAAAACAGGCCAGCAAAACCTATCATACAGGTGAAATTCATAAATTCTTTTGCTACATATCCCTTAGGTGGTTTTAGTCTTTCTAGTGTGGATTGATGCTGGAACTGGGAAGATAAGGTCCAGGGCTCAAAAGAGCACAGTAGCTGCCCTAGTACAGCAGCTTGTACAGCAAGAATCTCTGAGGTGAACTTTCTGCGCTGGTACTGACAGGATTTTCAGCAAAGCAGCTTTCTTTAGTCTGACAGCTTGTACTGGAGTTATGTCCTAACGGTTCTTCACCAGTATAAATTTCTTCACGTGGTTTCAGCCTGGGATTTCTGGTCTGTCTTAATTTACAAAAATTGTATTATTTTAATCAGTTGAATGCAATTTTGCCTTTTGCCGGATGGAGGAAGGGAGCAAGCAGATCAAAAGGGAGAATAAGCTAAAAGCAAGGCCAAATATCAGTACTGGAATTCCTTAAGAATTAAATAAGATAAAGCCTAGAAACTCTTTGATTCACACTGTACCTGGATTTCATTATTTCATGCACGTGCTAAGTGTGGGCATCATTAAAATTTGAGGGAGGATAAAAACATTTCTCTGTTGTACCTAAGGGGCTGGGCCACAACGAAGTTTCACAGTAGCTAGTGTTCTCTCGAGACCCAGGATGCCAGTGTCCTCTAGTGAAGCATGAGTATCAGCTTTCATTATAAAATATATTTTAGGTCTTATTGTTTAAAAAACACTTGAGAAATCTAAATTCTCTGTAAGGATTAAAATTCTGGAGGCAAATAAAAACCTCTCCAAGTACATGATTTATAAAACTATATCAATTTACTAAATTCCTAGTTACCATGTCTGACTCAGAAAATCCCAGTGTCTCAGACAGCTGGAGGTCAGGCAGCCCCACGTAAGAAGCATTGCATATGCTTGTTTTGCTCTTATACAACAATTTTGGCCATGTCAGAAGACATAGTCTTTAGAGAGATGGAGTAAACACTACAGCAGTTCCTGTGTTCTTATATACTTTAGGCCTATACGTTTTGGATGTATAGGATGACAGAGATTTTTTTTTTTAATTATTTTTTTGATAGCTGGAGTGGGCATCACCACATTTCTGCCAAGGAGTCTTCTGGGTGCGCGAAAGCGTTACATCTCTTTTTACCATCACTTCTATCTGGAGGAAATACAGTTCTCTGAGCTAAGTCCCCAGTTTATACACATATTTCCTGCATGGCCCTCTCTGTGCTTTCCTCATCTGTAAAGGGAAAATACAGATGAAGAGAATATGTCCACCTTTCACAGAAGACAGAGAGGCTGAGCATTGATTCATTTTGTAGATCATGGGGTCTGCGTAGAAATCCTACATGTTATTGTCTCAACAGATCTAATCCCTGGCTCAGCATGTGCTCCCTGGGAGGGAGGTGTGTAAGGTTCCTCCTTTTAAACATTCCCCGAGATCAACAACTCTCGAGAAGCAAATGCCTGTAAGAAGCAGCCTGAGTAGGATTCAACTCACTGCTTCATGTCCTGCACTTGACACTCCATGTTCTCCTGCTGACTTCTCAGTATCTGTACCTCGTACAGCAACCTGCTGAGGTCCTCCTGACGCATCTTGGTCTCCTCACTTTTCACTACTGACACCTGAGGAGGAAGAATCAAAGGTGGATTTTACCAACACAAGAAGGGCATGGACACACAGAGTCATTGCTGTGGCTCGGGGGCAGGACTTCCCACCGGCCAGGCTCTGACATGCAGAAATACTGGGACAGGCGATGCGTGCACAAGAGTCTGAACTTATCCCTTACTGCAAGGGTCACAGGGATAAAATAGAGCAAAATAGAGCAAAGAGCAGGAAAAATGCTTTCATACAGAGAGTCTGTTGGCAGCAGGACATTCTCCACTAGAAGGGGGATTTATTTCAAATCAAATTGGGGGGGTGGGTATTTTGAGGAAAAGGGCAGAATCAGACTGGGTTATTTGATTAATTCTTGCTACTTTAACTACAGAGAGACCCAAACCAGCCTCATGTTTTACACGAATGAGCCTGAGGAACTGCTTTAAATTGATATGTTACACTTGGATTTCCAGAAGGCTTTTGCTGAAGTCCCTTTTCTGAAGTCAATACACTAATTCAGTAAGAGAACACCCCTTTTTGGGCATCAGTAACAGGTTAAAAGATAACAAACGCAAAGTAGGAGTAGGTTATCACTTCTATAATAACAGGAGATGCCTACTGGGAGACCCAGCAGGAGTTATGTCGTACTTATCTAGAAAAACGGGTAACGATTCAAAAAGAGTGGTGTGAAGCAAGCCTGGCCATGCAGCGCTACACGAAGATCTCATGATACTGAGCGACGGAGCAAAAAAACACAGACAAAACTCTGATGAAAGCCAAGCTCTGCACACAGAGGACCCCACTCCAACCATACATGTATATGGAGAGGACAGAAACCAGACCACAGGGTGATCTTGGAGTTATGCTGAGCGGTCTATAGCACGGCAGCCCGTGGTCTGAAAGCAAACAAGCATTTTGGGAGTTATCAAGAGAGGAATGCAGCTGTGATAGAAACCCTCACAATGACCAGAGAGTACTGTTCTGGTCAATGCACCCCAAAAAAGGGATGTGGGAGGGTTAGAAAGGCCCAGGGCAGAGAGCCACGGTGGGAGGCATGGAAGGGTTCCTGCTTGGGGAGAAACGAGGCGGCTGAAGGACAGGAAACAAATATTCACTACTTCTCTCCTAGCAAAAGGCCTGGGGGAAACAAATTAAATAAAGAGGCAGCAGGCTTAAAGCAAACCAAGGGAGCTATGCCTCCACACAGACCATTAGTTAAGTTTTGGGGCATATTATTGAGGGATGTTTTGAAAAAGCACCACACAGCCTCTCCACACTGGTGGTGTGGAACCTTTTGGAACAGGGGCTGCCACACCTCAGCCTTCCTGCCCGGGTGGCTCACTGGGGGGCCTGCCAAGGCCCAGCCGTGCGTCCCCCCACCCGGCCCCCCTCACCTTCCTCTTGATGTGCTCCAGGAGGTGCTCATGTCCCTGCAAGAAGCAGAGGTGCTGGAACTCCGTGTCATCGCGCTCGGGCTTGACAAGCCCCCCCTGCTCGATGTTCACCACCTTCCTGAAGCCGTCTGTGTGGAGAGGGTGTGGGTGAAGGGCTGACAGACCCAGGCCCTCCTCCCACCCCATCACTTTTGAGCACATTTCTGTTCACTCTCCCCTCTTTTTGAGCTGCTGTGGTGCTCGAGGCACGGCCATGCCCCTCCCCCCCATGGCTGGGCACGCTTTTGGGCCATATCTACAAGAAATCCAGAGCAAGGGAGATCTCCATGCATCCCACTGGACACCCCACAGCTCTGGAGACACACTGCTGCTGGACCACGCCGTGAAAGCCTCGCCAGCAATCCCTTGGGCATGTGGGTCCATCTACCACGAGCTGAAACACCTGCTCTTAAGACATCTCTGGTTTGATTTGCAAGCCAAAGGGGTTCAGGGGAAGGTTTTTCAAAGGCACAGGCCAGCATCAGGTGCCACTTTTGGAAAAAAGGGTCACATGCACATTTGCAGATCTATTTGAGTACTTCTCCGAAGTCCTAGAAAGGTTTCTAAACCGTATCTAAAGACTGGCCTAAAATTTACAATAGTCCTACTGTATAGTTAAATAGCAAAGTTAAAACTTTACTGAGGAACTTTGTGAATTAGTAATTGAGAAACTTCCAAAAACTATCAGGAAAGAACCATATTTAATACAGTCGTGGTCTAGATGTAGCTAAAAACTACACCTAAACCTCCATGAAGAGGTGAAAATGTCCAAAAAGAAGGCAAGGTTTGCAGGGAGAAGCACTGTCCATAACAGTTCAGCCGTTCAGCAATACGGCTGGTGAAATGGATAATTATGCTCTGGGCATGCCACCCTCAAAAGCAGCAGTTCCTGAGGGGGGTGTCACAGTATCGGGCTGCAGAAAAAGCCCCATATAGAATAAAATGGAAAAGAAATAATAATAGCTCATCAAATTGATGCAAGAGAAGCAGAAAAACCTGGTAGCTGAAATTTCTTAGCTCGCACCTTATAACGTAATCTAACAGAAATTTCATGCTGGAATCTAAGGTCAATGTAAGGAAATCACTCCCCTGGGATCTCAGAGGCAAGTCCTCTTCGGCAAAATCAATAATGCCACAATAACACATATATGTGAGATCTCAACTTTTCTATCCACAGTTCTCTTTCATGCCTCCTGTCCCACCCGCACTTTCTGTCACTCCCCCGATGTCTGTAGGACCCACACGGTCGAGGCTCTGGAGGTTGAACTTACACATGTTCAGCTGCCGGACGAAACTGGCCATGTTGTTGTGTTTGAAATACTTGGGCAGCACCTCTTTGGCAAAGCGTCCTTGGTCAAACACATGGAAGCTGGTGCCATTCTGCAAAGGAGACAAGGACAAAAGCAAAGTCAGAGGAGCATCCCCAACCACAAGAGGTGCCCAGGAGGAGGTAATTCCCTTGAGTCCTACAGCAGGGCAAGTCGTGCTCTCTGAATTGCCACCTTGAAGCTGAGAAGAGTGACAACAGCCTTCAATGACGGATGAGTTCCTTTCAATTCTGGTACAGTCAGTCCTCTATGGCTGCAGTTTTGATGTTTTGCTACTAAGCTTTGCCACTGCTTAGTTCAGAGCCTTGAATGTGAGAAAGAAACTACAGACTTTTACACACAAATAGCTGGTAGCTTGTGACCATCCAACCTTGCGTGGACTTCACAGAAAGACTCTGGTGTCTGAAGAAGGTTCTGGAAAGTGGGAATTGCCATTATAACCCCTCAATCTGCTTGTATAGGTCTAACTCCAACCCATCTGCTCCAGAGCACAGCAGTCCTGGAGGGTGCGCTGCCTGGAGACATGGTACAAGAAACACAGCAAGGCAAGAAAGCAAATCATCCCTGGAGACACCACACAGATCCAGAAGCTCTACTCACCTTCTCTTGACTATTTTTGAAAGTGCACAGCCACAAGGACAACCGCAAAACGTTAAGTGTCATGCTTTACAGTCCAAGCTAGCAAATGCACGTTAACCAGATAAAATATCCATTTCTGAGGTTGCATTGCCAGGATCCGTGACTGCAGAACAAGGCAAACTGCCTGGGATTGCTGGCAGAGATAGACACACTGCAGGCCATGTGCTTCCCCTGCCTGGGCTTCTACTTGCTGACAGTTAAGCTGGTACAGAGGGGGCCTGTGAGACACAACACACTGAAGCTGCCTTGAAATTTTTTGCAAACAGCAATCCATGTGAACTTTCTAAGGGACAGAAAAATTAGCAATTAATTTTCATCTGTAACCAACACTTAGAAACAACGTTTTCTAAATCTCTGACCTCAACAGATCAGCATCTCCAGGATATGGTGACAGGGGGACCATCTTAAATCCTATCTCTGCTCCTGATCAGGGGGCAGCACCAGGAATTTGAAGGAATGAAGAATCATGATTTCAGACATGGAGTTTGGGGCACACGTGGCATTTTTGTAAACTTGCAGAGAACAGTATCTCACAGGAGCTCACGTTCGCTTTGCTTGTGGAGAGAGAAAGAGCTGCAAAGAGCTACCTGCGGAGCCATCCCATCTGTGCAGCCTAAGCTCTCCACAGCTTTATGGAGGGACAGGCAAGATACAGAGACCTACGCCAGGGCAAAGACATCAGCAGATATTTGGGACTTACCAACTCAGCTGCAGCCGAGTTTCAAGGGACAGCTAGCTAAAGACACCAGGGTCTGCGTGTCTTTCGACCAGGGAGGGGGCTGAGACCAGCAGAGCCACAGTCACCTTCCTGCTGTGTTCAGCGTTATTACCGGCAGTCCAGTGGTGTATCAGCTTGGGGGTTTCTTTCACAACAGACTGGGTTCTGACAGAGGACAGTGTTTCGTAAGAGTGAGCACTCGGGCTCTGCGTGCAGTAGATGCGTGGGTCCCACCCCGCACCCATCACAGGGTCCATACCTGCATGGGTGCTCTCAGGGCTGCCTGGAAGTTTCTAAACCAGGGAGTGTAATCAGGACCATGAGAGAGTTCAGCAACTAAAGAGATGCCGGCGTGTGCCTGTAGCCTGCCTGCCGGAAAAGAGCCAGCTGGCAAACCTTGCTGTCCTACTCATTGCCATTATATTTCCATCACCAAACGGTGCCAATTCCCTCTGTGCTCTGGCTCATTTGTCAGCTCTAACGATTAACCCTGCACACCCACAAACATATGACTCTGGGTCAGCTGTACTTCTTGCTCCTTGTTCGCTGCTGTAAACACTGAACGTGACTGTTTGCCTCGACAGTGCCCTTTGACCATCACCAGGGTCTTTCCTATCGTTCCTTACCCCATGCAGCAGAAGCAAAGGCTAGTCAAGTGCTTACGAGATTCACTAATAATCCGTATGCAGAAATCATCCTCACAGACTGAGCTGGCAGACATGACAGAAGGGACCAGGGTTTCCCAACACTGCAAAGGCTGTTCTGGGGACAGAGCTGGTTTATCCTGCTTCCCTCGTGCTTCTGCCCGCTCACTCTCTCTGGGATACAACTGTGCATCCGAGGCTGGGCAGGCTGATGTAAAATGAGAAACACGAGAGTTTCATGTACCTGAATATCTCCTTATGGCCTCTCTCGAGAGGTCATTCCTTTGAATTCAGGGCTGCAATATTCTCAAGAAGCTGGCGCACCCAAAAGGGTTCCTACAGACACAAAAGAGTTTGGAGTTACAGTGTGTTCACTGACGAACTGTGCATGTGCCATCTTGTTCCCACACAGCAGCTGTGCCTTGCTTGTCTTACATCATGGGAGCACAAGCTGGAAGACACTTCTCTGCCCAAGGCAAAATTCACTCTGCAGTATGTCTGGATGTAGACTGGATATAAGGAAGAAATTTTTTACAATGAGGGTGGTGAAGCACTGGAACAGGTTGCCCAGAGAGGTGGTGGAGGCCCCATCCCTAGAAACCTTTAAGGTCAGGTTGGACGGGGCTCTGAGCAACCTGGTCTGGTTAAAGATGTCCCTGCTCACTGCAGGGGGTTTGGGCTAGATGACCTCTAGAAGTCCCTTCCAACCCAAAGCATTCTACGATTCATGTCAGTCTTGGCATATGCTTATCTTAAGATGACCCATGATGACAGACACCCTGTGCCCTGCCCAGGCGAGCTACTTCAGGAATTTGCTAGGAGTTCTTCCTAACTGCATCTTCCATTTCAAAAATTTATTTAATTACTTCTTGTCCAATCTACCATGGACACAGACAGCAGACTTTTCCTTTCCACCTCACAACAGCCTTTAGTGTATATATAAACCATTACCACATTTCCTCTCCATCGCTTCTCCTTCATGCTAAGAAACAGTTCATAGGTCCTTATAGGTCCTATTTTGTAAGAGTTTTGATTACATCGAGAAATCTTAGGCATGCACACAATTTCTCAGTTCCAAAACACTGATGGATAGAAGAGGAACAACATGGTACCAAAATGCTGTACGAGGGGGACAAATAAATCATTTTAATTCTCTGATTGCACTTAGTATATTAACGGCTCAGTGACAAGTAAGAAGCCAAAGCAAGGCAATCTATCCCTACAAAGCTGTGCAGACAATACATACACACATCACCATGATCATCACACAGACTCGTTGAAAAATCAAGTAAAGCTCTTCCAAAAAGTGAGTGATTTAGAGTGCCAGTCTGAGATCTATTTGAACTCCAGGTTTTAGCCTGAGGTCTGAATGCTGTTTATCTGCTGCCTTCTCCCAAGGCATTTGTGAAAGGCTGCTAAGGAACACATGTGAAATAATACAAACAGCAGTGGAATTTTTTAAGGGTTTTGCACCTTTTCTAGAAAATTTTAGGGAACCGTGGATTGAAGCAAGGTAAAAAACCCCTCTCTCTTATAAGTCTGGATTTTTAGAAGATTCAATATTAGACACCCTTTAAGATGCTTTAAGTGAATGTGCAAATATTATTATTAAAACACTCCCAAACCAGTTGTCCCTTTGAAACAGAAAAGCCACAATATTGCAGATAATACCATTTATATCTAACAAGCCCCATAATGAACTATCAGTCCTTTCACTCTCCCAGTTAGCTGGCCAGCATTTGTAAAGCAAAGGGAAGTTGCTGTGCGATGCAGTACTTAGGGCTCGCACCCGGGTTTTTCCTGGTGTTGCAGGCACTTAGTGACACCCAATATTCGCTGTACTTACAGCACTCCAGCAGATGAGATGGTTTGTTTCAGGATCTTCCACCAGCGTCCAGAGTTTGGTTAGGAAGGCTGGCACATTGCTGGAGTATCCATCCATCACCAGAGCGCTGGGTGAATCCTGCATAGTTTTTCAGTGTCCCAGCTACACTAACCCCATTGCTCTCGGCGTGCCTGCCTCCCTGCACGCGCGTGCATCCGACAGAGAATGAACCACTGAATTTTATCCCAGGCTAGTGGAAAGTAGGCTTCCAGGGAGTCACATCAGCAGTGCTGCTCGCACTCTTAAAAACTCAGCACAATGAGATGGCATCACCAGCCCCAGAGAACAATACACAGAATGAAAATGCACTGCAGCCGATCTCACAGAGCTGTGAATAAATACGCAGCGTCATGCAAAGGGAACACGTGATGCGCACCTTATGCTGGGAGGTTAGAGAGTCACCAGAGTGAACCCACCTGCCGAGAGTCTGTGGGACACCCAGGCACAGCAATGCCAGGTTTGTGAAGGCACCTGAATTGTTATTTTTAAATTTTCTTGACTAAATTTTGTCCGGCACAGATGAACAAAGGCTGGCCAGACCTCAGGGCTGCACGTCTTTGGTGAAGTTTCGAAAAGTCAAAATTGTAAGTTGGTTTGGCTACAGATCCCATGTTATTTGTCAAAAGAAACGATTGGTCTCTTAGGTGAGAAGAGAGGGTGATGAAAACAGCTACACATAGAATCTAGATGACAATATGCTTTATTATTATTATTATTATTATCATCATCATAATAAACACTTTAGATGGCTCTAAATAGGTGTTTGCAGTGTAGCTTTATGCCAGGATCATTTCAACTCAGAAACTGCTCTTCAAATAACATTCACCGAAATCTTTGGTGCAACACATGTATCCTAATTCAGATGCAAGATGACTTGCATGTGAATGCAGATATCAGATGCAAAAACTGTTAACACTCTTGATTCTCCTAAGAAACACTAACAATGTAATGAAAGCAAAGGTCTTTGCAAAAGGCATTTGAATTATAACCTGGAAATCTGCACTCCTGAGCAACAGAAAGACAAGATGGACACGGGAATTTGCAGACCATGTGCCTTTTATTACTACCTTGTCAATGTTTTTCCTTAAGTGCTTTTCTCCTGCTTGTATTTCCTAACATAATTCAGCTCCTGTTACATCCCTCAAAGCTGGAAGCTACCTGACAACTGGGTAACAGGTGAGCTCACCATCACTGAAATGCCAAAAAAGGAATTATCAAGGTTAGAGTGGATATTCCATCAGATGATCAGAGTTTGTTGCTATAGCTCACTGAATCTGCATGGCTAAGTATGCCACTGGGCAGAAAATGGCTGCGTTGAAGTACCATTCCCTTAACTATTTTAGTAGTTGCTGGGCACCTGACACAGTGTGCTTGACTTTGAGGTGCTTTTAAAATGCAAAATCAAAATTACATTTTGCTGAGGTCCCCAGTAAAAACCCACAAAGGGTAAACTTGGCATTCGTGCTACTGCTAAATAAAGAAGCAGAGAAGAGGAGACGTGCCCTCCATAACCCAATAAAGAAGGAAAGAAAGAAAAAAAAAAAGAAAAAAGAAAAAAGGGCAATTATATTTCTCTCTGTATTTCTCTGTATAACCCCTTCTCTATCACATTTCAGTGTAAGTGCTTGGTCTGCAGAACAGGTGTGCATCATATGTAACAGCCAGTGCGGGTGAAACAGCACGTTCTCAGTGAGTGCAGAGGGCATTTTGCAGCAGTTCCCTTATAGCCCTAAATCTTCTTTCCCTGTCCTCTTGCAGATCCCCACGATTTCCCCAGGAAGTCAGTAGGAGCGGGTCACTGAACTGTTACTGGTTTCCAGGGGTGCCGTTCCTTGGTGACCTTCAGAGTGTATTGTTTCAGACTGGGGCAGTGTGTGAGGAACGCTTCTACCACCTCCTGGCTGACCACACAGTAGCAGTGGATCTCCAACAGATTTCTGCACTGCCTAGCCAGATCTATTAGCGAGGAATTTAAGTCCTCTGAGGACGTGGTTTGCAGCGTCAACTTCTTTAAAGTACTGCTGTAGCTCTGGGTGACAAACCTAATCTGATTTACCATATAATTATACGTATTAAGTTGCAGTGTGCTCACAGGTATGTTCAGCTTTAGGATCCGTGGTATTTTGCAGGCAGGGACCGTATGATCAAACTCTAGGTCTACAGAGAGTTGAGGATGCTTTTGACTTACAGCAGCCCAGAGCTCTTCCGAGATGACTGGTATATATTTGTCCAGGCGCTCACAGAAAATGTCTAAATAGGTGAAAGCTGCTCTCTTGGGCTTGAGCAGTTCCTGAAATACATCGTCAGACAAACTGGCATAGTAAACCCCCAAGGCTGAGAGTTTGGGACATGCTCTGAGAACTTTCCTAATGGTGTCTGGTGCCACGTTGCATACCAGGGTGCGGTTGTTGATGAACAAACTGTGCAAGTTTGGATTGGTGGTAGCTAAGAGTTCAACAAGCTCATCGTCAAGAGTGAAGGGCATTTTTCGAAAATCAATATGCTGAAGATCTATCTGGTTTTTAGTGTCACATATATTCCGTATGCTCTGTAGGATGTCCTGGCCAGAGTAGAAATAGGGGTTCTCCCCATGGCACACAATGCACAGCTGCTGCAGTTTGTGGTTCTGTTTTGCCAACACATCCAAGATGCGTGTCACATTCTTCCGGTTGACCTCCTTGGATTGGTCAAACACAATCTTCAGGTGTTTGATTTGGCTGAGGAACTGGAGCAGGCTCTGCAGCATACCTTCCTCATCCTCTGAATCACAGCTGGAAGGGTAAAACAAACTCTTAGTCACTGCGAACGCTGAGCCGAGCAACCACAGAGCAGATACTCTCCTTTACTAGTGTTTCTGCAAACATCAACAGATTCCCCAGACGTTTCTTCTCACTTGATGCCTGGAGATTCACTGTAAGGCCAAACGCTGAAGGAGTCAGGAGGTGAGAGGAGCCAGTCCCCAGAAAGACCCATCAGAGAACTAAGTGCCATGATGAAGTTGACTAGTTAGTAACTGTCTCTTGCCATTTTCCAACAGCAACTTAGAGCAACATACCTAAGATGGTAACACTTCCCATAAAAAACAAATCATCAGCAGTAATTAAAACCCAGCATATAACACAATTTTCTCTATTACATAAAAAGGTGCTAATCATGTAAGATAATATCACCACACATAGAAGTCACAACTAACGTCAATAATGTCACAGTAGAGTGGTGTGAGTGTGTGACAGGCACTGAAAACATAATCATCTAGTTATGCCTGCAGAGATGCTTGGACATTAGAAACCCACTCCTCTTACCTGATCTCTGTGAAATGCCAAACAGAGCTAGAAGAAACAGCTGTAGCCCACTGTCTGCACACCTGGAAGACCATGTATCTATCTCGAAGGGAAAGATAATAGAAAATTTGGATGAGGATTTCTTCTGGGATGTAGTTCCACAGTTCTGGAACTGGAGCAGGCATTTTGCCGATTCAGTCAGGTTTAAAAATGGGAAAAACTTCCAAAACCGCAATTAATTCTCTAAAGTCCCTGTTCAGAAAAACAAACAGAGAGAGACATACACATTAGGATTTATTTAACAAGTCAAACCAATGCAAGTGAATCACAGAGGAGGTAAAAATTTTTTTAAACTTGAAATTTCACCAGATTTTGAAATTGAACACAAAAATGAGGAAAATCTGTTGGCCAATTGTTTTGCACAGTTTTTTCAATCAGTCCTAAGAAGATGGGTGATACTTTTCAAGAGTTAAAGATGTCACATCACAGTTTAGCGGGCAGGGAAGCCTTTTTTCCTGTAGTGAGTAATAAAAATGCTAGGGAATTTTCTAGTACTGCTGCACTGGTATTCAAAAAGCTGAGACAGATTTCTCAAACTGGGGGGCGGGGGGGGGGAACAAACCCTTTGCAAGCAGAAGCTCTGCACAGAAAACAGCCTCACATATCCATTTTTTACCAATAGTGAAACACAAGGCCTGTAGTAGAAATCAGTACATTAATTACAGTGGTCCTTGCCTGTGATGAGATATGACAGTATTGAGGGGGGGGGGGAAGGGTTTTATTACTGTGACTCCAGTTCTCAGAAATTGCATTTATACATGTCTGACTTAGAAATGGAAAAGCATATTTTGATTAACCTTTCACGTGAACTATAATGCAAAAGAGTAAGCACCCAGGAAGAAGGCTGAGGTTCATAGCATCAGACCATTACCTAACTTTTTCATTCACCATCTTCCAAAATGTGTTGTACCCATCTTCTAGATTTCTGCACAAATAAAACTACCAACACGACGTATTTTTTCAACCCTTTTATGAACAAGCAAGGGATTTTTAAATGCAAACATTCCCCTTTCTAGGCTAGCACCAGAGCATGGGCCATGTCTCGCAATCTCCCTCTGAATTTCACGGCATGCCCTCTTGCTTTTGAAGCCCCAGGTCCTGGAGTCACAGCACGATCTCAGCATTGCAGGTTTCATTTAAATGAAAACCTGTGCTTCTAGATATCCTCGAAGTAGGGAAAGAGTTGAAAAACATGAAACAAATACAGAGTAGCAATGCAAAAAGTATAATGCAGAGTGGAACACAATTGCACATTTTTCTAGAATACGCTGCTTTGAAGTGTGACTCATTATTTTGAGTGCGAGGTGGCAGTAGCATAGCAGCTATACTATCTTATCTACCATCGTATCAGTGACAACCCCCTTTCCACCCACTGCTGAGCTAGAACAGCCAAGTGATACAGTCCTGCTTCCTTCCTGGGAACTTGCTATCTTTTGTCATTTTCTCTGACAATCACCTTGACAGCTCGGACCCTCTTCTTCTACTTTTAGCCGCTTTTAATACTGTCTCTAACATTTTGGCAAACGTGTATTAAACTGCTCTTTGCCCTACATGAAAGCTTATGTGTTCAGCTCCTTTCATTTTCACTGTGATATTTTTCCTTAAAGCCCGAGCCCTTAGAGTCGTGTGAAAAGGACCTTGAATCTCTTGGAAAGTAAAAGTGCACTTCTAGCTGCGATGATTTTTTGGAAAAGCTTAAAAATATGGCCCGAGGGCAGGAAGGCAGGCAGAAAGGAAAAATTATTAGTGTTACTGTAAGTAATTGCGGGGCTTTGAGTCAGCGAGGAGCACAGTTCACAGCCTGTGAACGCTGCGGGCTGACTTAGGTCCACCTTGGGTGCCTGCCCCGCTCAGGACAGCCGGGCTCGGACCGCATCTGGTGAGCCGTGCAGGATGTCCGCGCTTCATTAACCCTGCGGCGGAGGAGCGCCGCTGGTCGCTGCGCCGAGCTTCGTCCGCTCTCAGCACAGCAGGCCCCAAGGCAGCCCGGCGGATGCCGGCGGGGAGCGAGCGGCCGGCAGCCCGTACAGGAACAGGCGGTGCCGCACCGGGCGAGGCGCCCGGGCCTGGCCGCCTCCCTCCCTGCGAGCCGGGCGGCGCGGGGAGCCCCCCGCCACGGCCCCGCGCAGGCCGCGGCCGGCAGCCGGGGAAGGGGCGCAGCATACCTCTCGGAGCAGGGCCCGGCCTCCTCCGCGCTCCCCGCCTGCAGCTCCCAGCGCCGGCTGCGCCCCGGAGGGAGGAGCGGAGGAGGAGATGCCGAAAATAACAGCCAAGAGAGGCGCCTTCCCTGCCCGCGGGCTGGCAGCCGGCATGCTGCGCTGTCCCGCAGGGGAGCGCACAGATTAAC
This sequence comes from Balaeniceps rex, assembly GCA_013401315.1. Classification (NCBI taxonomy): domain Eukaryota; kingdom Metazoa; phylum Chordata; class Aves; order Pelecaniformes; family Balaenicipitidae; genus Balaeniceps; species Balaeniceps rex. Next base: position 46,218 of record VYZW01031695.1, read on the forward strand.
AGCCCCGTCTGCCGCCTCCTTCAGCACCCGTCCCACCCAAGTTACCCAACACCCCGCTTCCCCGCAGGGCCCCAGCACTGATCCCCAGCAGCGGCCAGGCTCAGGAGGAGCCTGCGCTGCCCCCCCCGCGCCTTCCCGAGCAGGCACGCCACCGAATCCCGACACCCAAACCCCGTGCCGGCTACAGCCGCAGCCTCTCCCCTCGCTGGCATCTTACTTCCCGAGCGGGAAACAACAGGGTGAAACTCCGAGCGCTTATCAAACACTTTGATTTCGCCACACAGGATGCCCCCTGAAAGCACGCACTCAGCAAGGGTTAGTGGAAGAGAAACTCGGGTCTCGGCTCCCCTTTCCTTTTTTACGCCCTCAATATACAGCGAAGAGATTAGCTTCAAGGAGAAATGTTTATGGGACATGGGTCGGTGATGGTCCCCACAGCAACTCACCCTGTGGGTCCCACCTGGCTCTGGGAGCCAGCGCTGCTTCAGGCTTGTCTTTGGTAGGGGAAGGTTGGGATGTCTGGGCTCATTTAACCCCATTAACACTTAAATGCATGAACTCAGGAGCTGCTGCTTAAACTGTCAGCGCTGGCACCACCAGGCCACTGACCCTGAAGGGGACTGTGGGTGCTGCCTGCCCACCAGGGCCTGACCCTGTAAAGGAGAGCAGCCTGGGTTAACACCTTCAGGGATTTATTTAAATTATATCCTTCCTTTGACAAACAAATTTGCTTATATTGTTAAAATACTGTTGTAAAATAGCATTAAATATATATGTATTTTTAATATGTATATATAAAAAGTCTTTTATAATGCTTTCCACTTTTGTTTGAAGATCAGTTCCCTGCGGAGTTTGCACAAACCAGCTGCCAAGCCAGAGTGATGGCAGCTAGCATGTGGGCACAAAATCTGGCCCCAGGCCCACGCCAGCTTCTCACCAGCTGGGGACAAACAAGGGAGCTGCTGTTACCCCTCTGCTCACGGAAGGACATCTATGCTCCTACCTGAAGTTGAGCAATGGAGACCCAAATCCAGCTCCTTGCTTTCCTTGCCACAGAACCTCTCTCATGGACTCAGGAAAAGCTGCTTTACTCTCTCTACCTGTCCATTCAGTTCGTCAGAGGAGCACAGTGGAGTTCACAGCCTCGCCGGGCTCAGAAACAGGCAGGAGACCTTTAAGGTATCACTGCAGGAAGGACTAAACCAGAACGTCGAGCAGAATTCAGCAGCTATACTGACACCATCATCTTACCCCTCCTGTAGGAGATGCGAGGACCAGCCGAGATGTCCCTACCTGCCAGCCGAGCCTGCTGGATTTACCCGGAGAAGGAAACTCCACATCATTAATCCCTCTCCCCTCCTGAACAAACGGACACCCCTGGATGTTGTTACAGATGCTGCAGAATTACTGCGTTCCACAATTAAATTATCCTAGGACACTCTTTCAAAATGGGCATCAGAGCTGAACTTCCTCTGCTGCTCAGTAATTACTAACCCAACCAATCTTCATTTCCACCATTCACGCTCATTAGCGGCATCATGGGGGAAAGCTGAAGGGTGCTGGCCAGAACCCATAAGCCTTGCAGTGCCATCAGCCACAAGCTACGCAGGGGGTTCAAGCGACCCTGCTTTCCTCCACCGCTAACAGACCAGGGGCACGCACCCAGTCCCAGCCGGTGGGCAGCTCTTACGCTATCTGAACAGAGTAATTTCTGACCATCTTATATATCCTCACCTACACGAGTGACCAAGTGACTGAAGCTGGGTGGGCATTCAGCTGCCGCCAGAGCCACCAGCCGTGTCATGGCGTGAAGAGGCACGGCAAGAACCGCTCAGACCTCCTCAGCAGGCAGCATCCGTCCTCGTCGGCCGGCCTTGCCGGGGGCTTCGCATGGAAGCAACAAGGGCTGACGTCCAGCTCTCGGGGCTGGTTTTGGGGGCAGTACAAGAAAAACGGAAGACATTCGCGGAAAGTGGAATACCCCTTGCATTTCAACTTTTTTTTTTTCCGCTTTTCCGCTAACCCCCCTCCGCCCGCAGACAGCCCGGTTCCCCAGCGGGGCCGCCGCCGGTGGGGCCGCCCGGGGGACAGCCCGGCCCGTGTCGGCGGAGCAGCGGGCGGCGCCGCGCAGAGGCGGAAGTGGCGGCGCCGAGGCCGGTCAGCGGCGGTGGCAGAAGGTAAAGCCGCCCGGAGCCGCCGGAGGGGCCNAGGCGGCGGGGTCCGCGGGCCATCCCGGGCGCGTCCCGCCGGGGCAGGGAAGAGTCGGGCTGGCGGGGCGCTCCCCGACCCCCCCCGGTGCCGCCCCGCTCGCAGGACGGCGGTGCCGGGGCGCTCACAGGGCGGGTCAGCGGGCCCCGACATTTGACCTGGTAGGGACATCCAGGCGCCGGGAGAAACGTGGTGTCACCACGGGCGGCACAGTGGGCTGGTGGCTGCCCCGGACTCGCCGCCCTAGCTCTTTTTCCTTAAAATAAAGACAGCCCCCTCCCAGTTAGTCTTTTACAGGAATTAAGCAGCAGCAGTGTGACGTGTGCCAAAGGTCGGCGAAAAAGGCAACAACGATGATCGCATATGTTACTTACTGCCTGGGGTTGTTTTTTCTAAAGCACCCCACAATGGTTTGACCGCTGCTGCTGCTCAAACTCACGGCGAGGGGTCCCCACTGCCGAGTGGGGACTGGGATGGGGCAGCATTCATTGGGCTGGAAGACTCGTCCGCTGGGATAGCACTGCAGAGGCACAACAGCAAAGGGCTCCTTACCAGAGTTTTTGCAAGCCTTGCGTCATTTCCAGGTTCCCCGGTGTTGCGGAGTCGAACCAGGTGGTTGCTGAGGAGCCAGGGCCTGGTTTGTGTGCAGAAGGGGCGCAGGGGCAGCGGGGTCCATGCTGCAGTGACGGGATGAAACAGGGTCCTTGTACCTCATGTGCCTCTGGGCCCAGTAGGGAGCTCTCAGGCATTTGCACTGCAAAAGATAAATTGTTCCATAGGTTAAATCTTATAAATATTCCACATCTGTAGTTTTCTAAGATGTTACTCACATTTCTGTAATCTCCTCCTGCGAGATGCTAGGAGATGAGTGCCCAGATCCCAAACTTCCTGGTGTTTGGAGACTCAGACCAGACCTGGACTGCAGCAGCAGTGCATCCTCTTTCTTATTTGCAAGATGCTTTTCGAAAAGGCCTGTGTGATGTGGGAGCCCATGGCCTGGAAACACTCACTCCTGCATCCTGCAGGCCCTCCTTGAACTCCTGAAGTTCAGTGTGAATTGTATGATTTGCTGGTTATTTCCTATATTTTCTGAACAAGCGAAAGGCTCCTGTGCTGGGCACAGTTCAAGGTTACAGTAAGGAAACAGGGTGGGCCATACATCCCAGTGCCCTGGTTTGACATGCTGCAAGGGATGGAAATGGTTCCCAGTCCCAGCTACCACCTGGAGGACAGCCATAGGAGGTCATCCTTCTTGGTCTGGCAGCCCCTGGTGACAAAAGACCTTCACACCCACCCACAATCTAGACATCTGAAGAGAGGGACACTGTTGTGGCCAGCAGTTATACTGCCAGGCCAGTGTTTGGCAGCCAAGGGAAGGCTGTTGGGGTTGAGCAACAGGACAGAAAGCAGGAAGGAAGGGATGCCTGTGGGGAAGCAGCTGATGGTGTGACAGAGGTGCAAGCAAGTAGTCAGAGAGAGGGGGTAGGACTTGGGACTGGGCCTGAGCCAAAAGCCCCAAATTGCTTGTCACTACGATGTGATGGATGGGCTGGCTCCGAGTACCGCTCACTGTGGGAGCAGCTTTGAGGGGCTTGCGGTGACCAGGTCAGTGACGCGCTCAGACAGTTTATGTACACACCAGAAAGGAGAGGTGGCCATGCCTGACTCCTGGGCTGTCAGATATGTGCTCTCCAGCTGTCACAGCTCAATCTGGCATTGCCCAATCTAGCACAGCTTTTCCATTCTGAGTATCCATAGCCTGGGAGGTGTTTGGTTCATCTTTGCCTTGGGAGCAGAGTTGGGTGCAGCTGCGTTAGATGTAAGTGTTGCATTAGCAACAGGCGTGATGAGAATGGCGAGATGGATGTGCTGTCTTCTAGGTGCATTGCTGCAAGAGGTGAACTGTGGGAGGAGAATAATAAATGATCTAGTATGTAAAGCAAAGGGATAGCCCTGAGTGTCCTGCTACATGAGCCCTGGGCTCTGTAACGTATCCTTTAGTGAGGACAACCAGGGAACTAGGACCTTGGGCAAAACGCCTCTGCCTGCAATAGGGCTTCAGTCTGTGCAAACATGCCAGAACCAGGACTGCTGGGTGCTCCCTGGAGCACCCCAGTTATGCATCTTGGCTGGGCAGTCAGAGGCACGAGGACTGAAACTGTTTGCTTCAGAGTCTCTTTGGACTATAAAATGAATGGGCTCCAGTGGAAAATGAATGCAGAGCTTTGTGAACTGCCGAGTCTTCAGGATACCATGTCCCACTGCGCTGTGCTTTACAGAATAACTATAAACTCCTTAAAGCTTACACTTGCTTTAACAACATTACCACCTCCTCTTGGAAATAAGGGTAAATCCCCATAATCCCATCATGCTTGTGCTTAGTGGTTGCTGTAAGCACTCACCCGGCATCAGGCCATTTTCCCTATGGTCTCTCAGCTCACCTGTGTGATTTTGTAGGGTGCTGAAGATGGCAGGCAGCTCCGCTCCTTGGATCGGCAGCGCTTATCTCTTCCTCCAGTCCACGTGCAAGACTATTGTTCTGCCGTCTCTCTACGAAAGCTCCCAGAAGAAACCTAGAGTGTTCAAGGCACTGAAGCTGGCATTAGCAGGTACCCATCCTCAACGATATCTTGGTATGCTGTCTCATCTCTTTATGCAACGCCATGCCTTCCTTTAATCTCACACTCATGGGTAAGAAAAGCTGGTGCTCATTGTATTTAGGGAAGACAGTAAAGTGGAGCAAGTTCAGCAGATGGTTGGGGGCTGGAGCACCTGTCCTGTGAGGAGAGGCTGAGGGAGTTGGACCTGTTCAGCCTGGACAAGAGAAGGCTTTTGGGGGGACCTACCAACAGGCTGCCAGTACCTACGGGGAGGGGGAGATGGAGCCACACTCTTCACAGGGCTGCATGGGAAATGAGAGACAACAGGCATAAATTGAAGCATGAGAGGCAGACACCAGATACAAGAACAAACATTTTTGCCATGAGGACAGTCAAGCAGTTTCCTAGAGTGACTGTGTATTCTCCATCCTTGGGGGTTTTCAGAACAGGACTGGATAAAGCCCTGAGCAACTTGGTCTGACCTCAGAGCTGACCCTGCTTTGCATGGGAGGTTGGGCTAGAGACTTCTGGGCTTCCTTCCAACTTGAACTATCCTGTGAGTTATCCTACTTTATGAATGTTTGTTTAAACCCATTTATGTAAGAGGGGAAAAGATTGCAATTGCTATGAAAGATGATTTAATTTCTGTCTTTATACCACCACACAAACGTGATTTCTGCTTTGAGAAGCCGATTTTTTAAAATGAGTGATAGCCAGTATAAGTTGTTTTCTGATATCAACAGGCACAATTACATTGGCTTCAGCTGTACGTGATCCTATTTGCACCAGAAAAGGACTTGAGATGCAAATGGCCATAAAACTATGTTTCTCTATTCATGCTTGCACCAAGCTGACTGCAGAATAATAGTAATTTGAAGAGTTTATCATATTTAACTAAAATGACACTCATGCTGTTCTTTACCTGTCAGACAGCTGAGCCTATGTTGTTTAACTGGGCTTGTGTAACTATACTGTAATTTCTTCTGGCAATCATCGGTCTAGCAAAGTCGGCTAGTTTATCGGGTACAGGCCTGCTCATCTTGCAGCTCAATCCAAAGATGTGAACCAGCAGGAAGCCTGACACAGTTGTCCAGTTAGGCTCGACTTATGGCTGCTTTATGTCACTGGAATGTGAATCTGCTCACACATTTAAAGGAAAGCCCACAAAAATGCTAAATCCTACCATACTTATTCAGACCTAAAAAGGACATGAAATTTGAAGCTGTCTGAAGTTTCATGAAGAAACACGTGCAAAGTCCTCTCTTTTGAGGTAGCTTTACAGCAGTCTTGTACACCGTTCATAAAGGTTTCCACGTCTGTGCAGCTTTTCCCTCCCCAGCCCTCTTACCCTATTACAGAAGCTGTTGTTTAACCAGCACTCACAAAAAACAAAGCATGAAGGAAGTGAGAAAAAGATGTTTCTGGTCAGCTGCAGTGAATTAAATGCCTCTCCTAGGTGCCTAGCCCCATGTCCCAGTTACATATCTGGTCCAAACTAGACTTTCTGATGCAACCAGGACTCAGTAAACCCTGTAAAGCCACTATTAGATCGCATACTTTTAAATGCCAGGTCACTTGTCCTGCCTAATGTGGAGCACACAAGTCTGCTTTGCCTTGGGATTGTCCTCCAAGCATGTCTAAATAATGCCATGACCCATGGTTTAGGAATACCTGATGTAGTGCCAGTCTGAGCTGGTACGTCCATAAGGCCCTGTGCAACGACAGGCCAAGAGGTTAATTCAGGTCTGGAAGCAGTACAGCCAGCCTCCCACAGGCTTCTGCTGCAAAAAAGAGAAAAACACATACTCTAAACTGTCACCATCAGCATATAAAACCCCTGTGAAGACAAGGTCAATGTGCACAGCTAATCAATATTAAATTTTGCTGGGAGAAGGAAGAATGAAGGCCTGGACAATTTCTGTTGTCCATGTCACTCACACTCCCCATGCACTGATGTTAGAGGGTACATCCCTGGCTTCTCCTTTCTTAGATTTTACCGTGAAATAATTCTCTGTGCAAAAGAGCTTAACAAGTCAAGACTTAATCTCAAGCAGCCTGATTCCTGTGGCTGGATCTATCATTTGCCATTTGAGAGATGTGTTGAAGGCTCAGAGCCAGCCAAAAGTTACCTCTAGGCATGGGGTGGAGAGGATATGCTGGGTCTCTTTCCAGGACTTTCATCACTGTATAAAACTCCAGTCACAATGACTGAAGACTGACAGCACCAAGCTGAACTATGTGCTTTCATCTATAAAACCTTCCTTTAGCGTCACCATTTCTGTCCTGGAAATGGAACCTCAAACTTAAAACCTCCTAATAAAAAGTGTTGGGATAATTACCTGAGGTGTAGTACCATACGGCTTCAGTTGGACATCGTACTTCATGGGTGTTGATGGTGGCAGGGAAGCAAAAACTTAATCCTTTCCTCTTGGTTTTACATACAGGTTTTTCATCCCAGAGGACTTTATCACAGGCAGAAGAGAATTCAAAAGCTTGGTGGTGGATGGGAGTGGGTCTGGGTTGTCTGTCTCATGTCTGGATAGTGACTCTGCTCACTTCTCCCTGCCAGACTCCACCGGCAGCGTGAATGGTGTGGACATGCTCAAAGTGCACTGCAGCCACCCGCACCTGATAGTCCAGCTCAAGTTTTGCAAGCAGGAGAACTGCCGCCGGTTCCTGCAGAGTTACCGTGAAGGAGCACTCCAGGAGTCCCTCCAGAATCACCTCCAGCTCTCCTTGGCCATGACCACGGTGCCTCTTGAAATGGAGCTGAAGGCTGGCAGTGAGCACCTTGACAACATGCTGAAGGATGAGGATCGCTGCCTGGAGTGCATCTACAGAGAAAAGGTGGATGGGAGAGGGAGGGAGGCCAGGCAGCAATAAGGAGTGGTAGCACAGGACTCGGGAAGGAGAGTGCAAATCTCGCTTTGCTGCAGCGTGCTGGGTTGTTGACTTCTCCATCCTTCAGTTCTCAACTGTAATATGGAGAAACAGCTCTGCCCTTCCCCAGAAAAGAGCCGTGCACTTTTCTGGAAGGGCAGAGTTACCTAAAACAGCCTACAGAGATTCTGCTAAATCACTGTGGTTTCTGTGTATAACAATTAGTATGGCCGTTATCACCGCTAAGATAAGGAATTATAGAAGGTGCCATTGAGGGCACAAGCAAGTGTGCCTCGATACACCTGCGAGGCAGGCAGAGAGGACAGCAGTCCTGCATGGAACCATCACCACTCAGCACCTTCCCCCCCCGTCTCACACACCACCTCCTCCGAGAGTAGCAATGGTAACTGCACCTAGAAGTGAGCGTGAGTGCAAACACTCTGCATGTTATACCAACAACTTGTGACGGAGTGGGGACACACAGCATCTGCTGCCAGCAGGAACAGCCTGCCCTTCTGAAGGCAAAGTCTCTCTCTCAGGGGTGATATCTAACGTCTAGCTCATCGCACACTTTGGCACTGACACTCTAATCCTGCTAGCAAGAACAGTGAGATCTTGTGATCTCACCACAAAACCAACCAAGGCACTTGACATGATCAAACTTGTTGCCTTTCTCCTCTAATCTTTTTTTCCACCTGGAACTAGCAATACCTTACAGCTCTGGTTTCCTCTAGATGGTCCTCGGAAATAGGTAGTCACCATCTACTCGGGAACATTAGGCACAAGAGCGTGTTTTGCCAGATTGCTTTTCTGCAAGCACAGAGAATGAAATGCAAACCTTTCAGCCCTCGACCAAACAACATGTGATATCCCATACCCTGTCAACTTCTGCTTGCTGCTCCCTCCCTCTGCTGAACTAGCTGACTGGACAAAAGAGATGAGCTTATTCTCAGTTCCCCGAAACTGACTCAGTCTGACCTCAGTGCAGCAGTCAGAAAGATGACACTAGGGCACAGCCATCACTGGCTGAGGGCAGTGCTGGGTACCTGCTGTACACGAGCTAAACACTAGACTGAGTCAGAGCACTCGCCAAGTTTGACTCTTCCCATGTGCTTTGCCTTCTTTACTCCTTTTCTCATTACCTGCTTTTTGGAGGTCAGACTAATTTTCTCTTGGTTAGTGAGAAAAACTGGCTTGGAGCGGATCCAGGAACAACAAAACTTAGGTAATGGAGGGGCAGGGAGAGAGAAGGGCTGCCTGCTTTTGTGGCCATAAGCTGTTGGATCAGGTCACCCTGTTCTGTGGGTCTGACCCTCATGTGGAGTATGTCAGAGAAGCCATGCTGCCTATGGTACACCCTAATTCTTGCAGAGGGCTGATGAAAATAAACATGGACTAGCAGCAGTTTTGTGCAACTTGTAAGCACTCACTGCTTCATGTGAGAAACCCAGGAGGAGGAGATTGCCTATTTCATACCACATTACAGATTCAAATTTACACATTTACAGCCAGAACTCCATTAGACTATTTCATTTGGTCAGTTTACAACTCAGGCTATAGCTGTCTCATTGCTCCTCTCTTGACACCATCATCTTAAGCTGCACCTTCCAGCTAAGTCAGCTTTGCAAGATGCTGAACCTGGCACAAATCACTGATGCTATTTACATTACAGCCTGACCGCCTGCGGGATGAGGAAATCACAGAGCTGGAAGAATGCCTGGAGAGCCTGATTGTTCACCAGAGCACCAACAACAATATGGCTGTAAAAGACTGTGTGTCTCTGAAGTCCCCATCTCTACCTTGTCCTTCTCAAGGCAGCTCCCTTTCCCCACAAGTCACCTTCATCTTTCAGGGACAACAGTTTGGTGAGTAGCTAGAACTGACCAAGAGAGCCCTTGGTCTTCCTCACCTCAAAGCCCAAAAGGGAGGATTAATGTGGCTACATATTGGGGTCTACCTCAGATAAATCAAGGATTTCCCAGCATCCCATAAGGAAGGAATTACAGTAGTCCTAAGATACTGCCATACTGCTTCAGATCAGGCCTCAGCCTGTTTTCTTTCTGGGATGGAAGGGAGCCATGCTTCAGAGTCTGTGTCCCTTCCAGGTTACTCACATCTTAACACTCCTTAGTACTGAAAGGAAGAATACAGAGTAGTTCTCTTCCTCCACGTCATTCGGTCGAGGTGAGTTAATAGCATAGGTTGGATCAGACTGGGAAGGTTACTACAGACACCGTCAGCCCTGCTTTCAGCCAGGACTGATTTGTCCAGGCTCCCTGCAGTACACCAGCTTTCTTTGGGGTCTGGGATCTGTCCCCTTCAGAGCTTTCCGATAGTCTCACATAGCAATTTTAGCATGAGATCAGATAGATCATTTCTGAGCATGCTTAAGCTGCGTATACAGTCTCCAGTCTACAGTGCTAAACAGCCAAGGAGAGAGAGCTCCTGTCTCCATTTCAATATTTTGAGCATGCTTAGGTAGGGAACAGGGGACTTGGTCAGAAAGGCCTTGCCGAATTGCTTTTGAAAGGCTGAAGCAAATAAAGAGGATGTCCGTCAGGGGGAAAAAAAAAAAAAAAAAAAAATGNAAGGGGGGGGGGGGCGGAAATAGACATTGCCAAGCTTGCAGGGTGGGGGCAAGCCCAGATACTCTGATGTTGTGGGAGGATTTCAGTAAGGGAATGGTCTGAGCAAGGCAGGGAGCTCCGATGTGCCAGGGCAGATGGCTGTGAGCAGGTAAGTGTGTCACCACGTGCTACTGTTTGCCACGTGAGGCACCAGCACTGCCCTGGGGGATGGCAGACTATGTGGAGAGCGGACATGTCCAGCTCATACACAGAGAGGAGGGAGCCCTAAGTGGTGAGGCTTACTCCAGCTGATGTTCCCTTTCCAGTGATGGAGGAATGCCATCAGAGCAGACAGACCCGTGTGCATGACCCCCTGCCCATGGTGGGGCAGTCCCTTTAGCTTCACTGCTCTTGCACTTCTGCTCCAAACTCACAGTGCTGCCCTGGTGTTAAAACACCAGAGGACAAGCAGAGCAGCTTCACAGCAGTTTAATAACGTGCTGTGGACGCTGAACAGATTCCGTGCTCCACAGAATATTGAGCAAACCTCGGACTGGCCCAAGCTGCATCACATCAACCATGAAACCCCTATGTTTTACCTGCCCTCTGTCCCTTTCAGCCAACAGAACGCTCACACCAGATGACCACCAGAAATTTGCCAAGCTCGTGTCCAAGAAATGGAAGCAAGTGGGTCGCTCTTTACAGAAGAGCTGCCGGGCCCTGCGTGATCCTGTCATTGATAACCTGGCCCTCGAATATGACAGAGAGGGACTATACGAACAAGCCTATCAGCTGCTTCTCAGATTTATCCAGTCGGAGGGGAAGAAGGCCACAGTAGCGCGGCTGATCGCAGCCCTGGAAGAAAATGGTCTCATCAGCTTGGCTGAGGAGCTCTTGGACCTCCATTCCAATGAGGACTGCTAGAGCCCAAAGGGTAATGGCATTGCTAAGGGCTTTCTTGCTTTAGCTAGTGTATGAGACTGCTGCCAGTGTCTGGGAATGTGAAGTCCTGAAAATCACCACAGGTTTCCATGTAGATGGGAATGCCCGGGGAAGAGGTTCTGTGCTCACAGAAGCCAGCACGGACCTCTGACATTCCTTATGGCATTCTGTTTCCAGAAGTCAACGTTACCTTCCCGTGAACTGGTGAGAGAGGCTTTCAGCCTGACTTCTTTCAGGACTGAAATGTCACAGGGAAGCAGCCAGATAGTTAGAGAGCCCTAGGGGAGAGGGGGGGAGAGGAAGAAAGCCAGGAAGGCATCTCAGAGGATGTCTCTGGGAAGCAGACAATGCCACTGTTTCTCAGGCTGTGGTCCAGGGCCATTACCTGGAGAGCTGCAATATAATTTTTATATTGAAGACATTTATGCCCTCAGGCATGACATCAAGCAAAGGCAGAGGGGAAATTAAGGCGAAGTCAATTTTATATTATTTTCCTTCTTTGTTCTTTAAATGAGGAACATCTGTGGCAAGTGCATGCATCCGTCCTGCCCTACCCTAGTATAGCTCCTTCCCACCTCTCGCCACCTGAAGGTTTCCCTTTTACCTGGGACAGTCATAATCTGCCACAGGGCACAAGATTGGTGCTGTAGAACAAATTTCAGGCACTGAACAAGCAATATGGACAAACACAAATTCAGAGAATGATTCCCAACTTTTTTGGACCGTGGTGGACAATGAAAGACTTCATCGTGCTTAGCTCTTTTCCACCAGCCCGAAGGAGCCTGCATCTGTGAAAAGCAAAATACAGTGCTGAAAGGAAAATAGTCTCCTAGTCAGCAAGTTACCTGTGGAGCGCAGATTGGAACTGCTGCTCTAAGGTGTGTCACAGCATCAAACACCGTCCTGACCCCAGCCCACAGAGCTGAGCAATCGCCTCTGACCAGCTGGCTGCTAGTGCCTTCACTCTCTTCTGAACCAGCTGCCCTCAGCCTGCCGAGTTCACTGGAGAGGATAGCTCACGCCATCGTGTCTCACAAGAGTCGGGATCTGCGCAGAGCCTTTCCCTGGCAGTGTTGTCACTGTGTGACAATAGGGCATCAGCTGCTGTGCCTGGATTTACCTGCCCCGATTTTGAGGGTTAAAAATGGACAAAGCACCCAAAGCCCAGGGCTGACTTGTGCTTTCAGTTTGGTGGGAGAAGCCAACTCTCTCCTGGTATCATTGATGCAGATTGCAACAGAGCAGAGTTTACACTGTTGCCTGTAACAAAGCAACAAGTATCTAGCATGATATGGGTCCCGTAAAGCACAACAACATCTTTATTACCTTTGATGTATTCCCTACGCTTTCCTGATAGGTTTTTACTTATCCTTTTTCATTAATTCTATTCCTCTTTGCCCTTCCCAGCCCTGGGAACAGCCAGTGGGCCTTGGAAATTATTTCAGATGCAGAGGGAGGCTCTGCCATCACACATAAAGCCTGTGTGTGCATGCAAGTATCGGGCCACTGGCAGTCATGGTAGGACCAGCTTTCAGACAGGCAAGCCCTGATGGCCTTTTAAACCACAACTCACATCTTAATGCTTCCTGGAGTCAAAGCTGTAATTCGGTAAGGAGGGACACAGCATGGGATTCAGGTGTGAGCTCAGATCCGAGCTCCTGGGGCTGGTGCCGCTCCCTTAGCTTCTGCTAAAATGCATGCTGTGAGCATCAGCTAACTGAAGACTGGGATCAGGAGGGTTTAGATGACCAGCTTCTACCGAGTTGGGGTCCACATGCCTCAGATGTGCTGAGCATCGTATTCCTCAGTGTAAGCCTGAGGAACCTGGCTTTGTTCTGCAGATTTTGAATCCCCAAGGTTATGTACAGTGTGGAAAGGAAATGGAGGGGGTCAAAGATGGGGAGAGTGTTTTCAGGGTGTGAGTGAATCTGTTTCTGTCTTACCCTTAGCTTCACAGGAAGCAGGACTTCACGCAGGCACCATCTCTACAAAGACTGTGGCTCCGTGACCTTTTATTAAGCCATTCTACGTCAGTGCTGTTGCAGTCTCATTTTCCCCATTCCTGTTCCATGTCCTACCCTCTCCCTTACAGTAGTACCAGTGCTCTTCCCAAAATGAAGCAATTATCTCTCTGACAATTTTGCTTTTGGGACCAACACAGCAATTCTGATCTTAGTTAGTTTAGGCTGCTGTGGAACCATACCTCAAAGCATTTTGCTTTCCTGGCAGATCCAAACTGGGGAACTCTGTTTGGCAGCAACCCACCTGGCAAATGGTATTTTTAAAAATAAAAATAAATTAAAAAAAAAAGCCAAAAGCATCGGAAACTTGAGAATTACTTTAACAGCAAGAGGGTTTGCTCTTGATTTTGCAAAAATGATTTTTTAGGAAACAAGGTCATATGCATACCCTGCTGTCTCATTTGTAATGAATATTTCTAAGCTCTCACACTAGCTATTCATGTGCATAACTTTCATACACAGTTATAAGGCAGCCACTGAGTAGTGAAAGCTGCTAGCTTTTATAGCATCTGTTAATGCTCAAAATGAGAAAGGCTTATTATTCAGCATCTACTTCACGTCCAAAAAACTTCTTTGCTGCTATTACTGTATTACAGAGGGCTAAGCATGAATGCTTTTTTTCTTAATGCAAACCTTGTGCATTTTATTCCTTGGACAGCAATTGGCATATGTGTTTCTTCTTACTCACAGATTCCTTCTCAGAAGTGCCATTAAGTGCTGGAGCTCCTGGCAACCTTTCTGGAATATCATAATCTTTAACAGCATTCACAGGTGCCTTCACTGCACAGACTCGAAGGAAAAGGGTTTTCCAGTGATATTCCGTGGTGAAATTGTCTTGAGCACATGGCATGGTTTGGGACCATAGCAGTGGCTGTTTCATACCTTCTTTTCTGTGATCGGTCATCAGCACCATCATCATTAGATGCAATGAAAACTCAATTCTGGTCTGAAGCGGACTCCTTCCTGCTAAAGGAGTAGGCTTTTTTTAGTATTATCGGGCACAAACAGAGACAATTTTCACAGAAGCCTTAGAATGAAATACATGAATTGGACTGTGAGTACACGATGTCATTTGCACTGATTTGGCGTTTGGCTGGGGCTTGGCTCTGAATTTACTTCTGTTTTAGCCAGAAGATTTTACAGTGGTTTTACACCAGTGTAAAAAGAAAAGGGAACTCGCATCACACAGGGAAGGAAGAAGCACTCACAAAGGAAAAAACATTATCAGAGATTTGTTGAAGAAATTAGGGGCGTGTCTTTACCTCCAATAGTAGTGCAATGAGTGGAACTGAAGAAGGAACTAGATGTTGGGGATACTTGCTGACACACCCGAAACTCAGTGCTATGTGCTAGACCAAGGGCTATAATAAGCACCCCCGGTGACTGCCTGGCTGTCATGCTGCTGGAAGAGGAGCACACTCGTGCTTTCTTCCTTGCCTGTACAAAGTTAGTTGCACACATACTGCACCTACTCAGATGCCAGACATGCAAGCAACACTCCCTTACTACTATTTATACCGATTAGCTAATGTCTAGTGTGCGAGATAAGCCATGGGCAGTGCTGCTGCTAGTGAACTTGGCTTTATCCCCTAACAGCTCTTCTCTATGTATTGAGATATGTCTGGGGAAAAAAAAACTTTTGGGGGGGTGGCGATGTTTCAGAATCAAACATGCAGCAAACTAGCACACAATATTAAAAGCAAATAAAGATGCTAATCAGTTGCACATAAAAAAACCAGAATAGACAAAGTATAAAACAAACAGCAGAAACCAGGCCAAAATGCGCTTACAGGAAGGGATCCAAGGCGGCTTTTTTGTGGTACAGATTGTTTTTGTAGTTTTAGCAATGTTTCAGATTTGAAGGAGGCTCCTTTCAGTCTGCCAGAAAGAATAAAAGATCCGTCCAAAGGAGAATGTGAATGATTTGTTTTGGCATAGCTGAGCTACACTGTTCAAATGGATAATAACAAAGAGGAGAGTGAAAGTTAAAATGCTCACCAGGTACACTTTGACATGAGGCATCTGATAGAAATAAACCTGAGAGTATACCCTGATATAAAATTGTCACGAAGGAAAAATATCAAACTGTCCTGGAGGGCAGAGTCAGTGAAAGGCCGACATTAACCCTCTTAGATGCTTGTTAATAATACACCATAGATTAATTCATCTGCTGAAGATGACGATGCACCATCACAGCAGATAGGGAAGGTGCTCTCTTCCAGCAGCTTCAGTTCTCACATGCCACAGCTGCTTACAGTGGACCAGTTTGTCAGCTGAAAACAGTACTTGACTCAAAAATTAGGAAAGGGTTCAGCATTATTGATGGAAGCACTTAAGCTGGACCTTAAAGAAATCATAAAATTTTCTTCCAGATTTTCATAGCAAGTCAAATTAAAAACAAATGTCAACAGCTCACAGCAACTTTCCAGGTTTCCATTTTCAGCTTCATTCCTACCATTGAAGAGATGGGTAATCTGGATTATTTTTAATGCAAAATGGGGTGCTAATGTCATAGCACTGCAGGTTACAGAGCTTTATGAAAAAATGAGAGCCTCCAAGTAAAACAGTTTGCTGGAGTTTCATAGCTGGGAAGTCTCAGAACTGTATCCGTTTCAAAATTTGGGGGAAACTGAGGCAGAAAATAGAATATACTTTGCACCACTGTCAAGATATGGAAAACATAAGGCCAAAAAAGCATGTAGGCTTAGAGCTGAGGGAAACTACTTGTTCAGAGAAGGCATAGGTGCTTTGTGCAGTCGCTGCTCCAGACAAAGGTCTTTTCCCAGTGTGAGGAAATTGTGGGGTTTTTCCTTACCTGTTAATTTTGCCATTCATTTCAAAATCCGGTTCAGCACTGAGAAGCCCTCCTGCTGCCTGGGTCACCACGTCGCCTCCCCTCTGCGGTTTCGAAAGGTACCTTAGAGCCACCTCCGAGTCTCACCCCGGCAACTGCCCACAGACTCTGAAACCAAAAGCGAGCATGTACAGCAACAAGGAGCCTTGAATTCTCTTAAACTGCTGATTTAGTTTAACTGAAAATTCTGGTATAGCTGTGAACCTCTGGTATTGTATCCCTTAAACCAAGGAGATACTAGAATGGGAGTCAAGAGGGTTTCTTCAGTCTAACCCACATATTGGAGTGTGTACATGAAATTGGTGAGATACACTGCTTTACACCGGACAAAGGTCTGGCCATTTGTCTTTTGTACAGAGATGGGCTCAAACGGTGAAGCAATTTAAGACCTGGAGTCAAAAATTATATTTTTCTTCTTCTCTGGATTGAATTTTAAAGCCACTGAAGGGATTTGGCTATACATCTCTAACTGAAATCTGTAGGAGATGTGTGGCTAAGTCCCTTAGTCATCAGTGGAAAAATCCCTTGCTGACCTTCTAATTCCAAATTTCTGTGATATTCAGCATCAGATCTGGATCAGCCACCTACAGCTATGGACTGCAATGCCATGTATACTCAGGTCTAGCAAATTGAACCTCCAAGAAATTATCTTTTACAGAAAAAAGCACTTTGGTCTATTTTTTTCTCCATTTTTTTTTATAAATAAATACATACTTTTGATGAAAAGCGCCTCAGAGACTTTCATTAAACACTTAATGCAGTAGTAAAAAAGGGGTTCACTGAAGTTCTGGCCACACTGGCTATCACCAGCTCTCAGAGGAGCATCTAGCCAAAGTGTCTGGGTGCACAACAGGGTCCTGCCCAAAGTCATACGTTTCTACTGACATGCCAAGGCTGGTGCCCCACCTGCAAGTTAATGGCTCTGATTTCAAGTCGAAAGCAAGCTAAGCCACCACGTTTTTTCAGTTTCCAGTTACTGCTTTGCTGAGCCTTTTTTAGCAAACACGGCCAGAAGGGGAGGTTTGTTCCATAGCTGGCACCTGGCAGAGCTCCCTGTGTTTCTTTCAGCGCTGTTCTATATCTAGGACTCCTCCGAGGCCACAGCATCGCTGTAATCCCAAAGTGCCTCGCTATTAGTGAGCTTTCTCACAAGGCTGCCTGCCCCGTAGGTGGTGAGCCAAGGAGCTTGGACATTAAATCTTCTCCAGCGGCTTTGCACAGGAAGCCACTGGCTGACCCGACAGCAGAACCCGGGGGAATTCCTTTTGCCATGAACTCACAGAGCACTGAATTACTTAAATCTCAGACAATACTTGAAAATCACAAGATCAGCCCTTCTTTATTTGCCACAAAGCTGTATTCCCAACAGCATGGCTTGATGCCTGCAGGAATACAGTGCTGGGGAGCAAGTCTCTGCCCTACAACAGGTGGAAGGACATTTGGCACATAGCTCACTTAAAGCCATATGCCAGCACACCAACCCGGGGTCAACAGGGTTGACCTACTGATGAGGGTCAACGAGATCACTGACCCAATCTTGCAAGACAGAGTGACATGCCATGGGACAGCCCAAGGGCACCTCTGCTGGCACTGGGAAGAATGAATCAGCCATGCTTTGGTGCCCAGGGAACAAGGTACAGATGAGACAACAACCAAGTAGAAGCACGCACAGAGAAAACTCCTCCACCTCCCAAGCTCCCTGCATGAGTCTCCAAGCCACGGCATCCACAAAGGCACCGCACAGCAATGAAGGCTTCCGTTTTCACTCTCACTCCGTGGGACCAAGCAAAAAGGGTAGTAGGTCCCAAAACCTGGGTGAGGGAATGCAGTGGCAACACCTGCTGTGAGTTCCCGATGGTTTTGGGGAGCAGTCCCCCTTGCTCCACAGCCAAACCCTCTGAGCAAAGGCGGACACGCCAGTCTGCTGTTTGCCTTCGTGACTGTCATCTGCCTCCTTATGGAGTAACTGAGCTGAGTAACATTTACGGCTGAGGTTTGTTGATCAGCTGTGCTATTCAGTGAAGAACTGCTGTGTTTCAGACAGCTGCAGATCACAAGGAAACAGCTTTCCCAGCCTGAAGCACCCGAATGCCTGAGGGTTGCTCATCACGAACCTGTCCATGTGACAGCTTTTTGTGGTGACATGGTGTTCAATAAAGCAAAATAGTTGAGCTGAAATTAAAAATACATCAAAAAAGCACAGACACTTAAAAAAAGCATTTTTACATTATGTTTAAAAAACAGCTGGGTGTTTGTGAAAACAACAGAGTAGATCAAAACCTGGTTTTATGACAAGTTTGCTGTAAATGAAAAACTTTGCATACTAAAGGGGCCATGGTCCGGGCACTCTCCAGACCCTTGGCCTCTGTTAGAGGAATAAGGGTCGTCGTTTCCATTGCAGAGACAAACGGAGACAGAGAGATAGGAAATGCTATGGCCGCAGGCAGCTGGCAGATCAGTAGCGATGGCAATTTAGATTTGGCTCCAAATAAAAATGTTTTGTTTTGAAGTAATTCAAATTTAATGGAAAAAAAAAAAAAGGGTGGTTTTTTTTTTGTTCAGTGTTTTGGGAGGGACCCTTGCATCTGTCTTCAGCCTGTGCACCGCTCAGCTCCCCGCCTCCTCCCATCATTTCCCTACTAGAAAAGGAGAAACCAACCCCCGAGTGGATTTTCCTTCTGAGCTAAACCCAACCTCAATTTCGAATTTTGAGCCTTTGCAGAGGTAAAATAAGTAATCACAAGGGATTAAAAAAAAAAAGCCAAATCGTGGGGGAAAAAAAAGACAGAAAAATTAGCACATTTCCTATTGAAAAAAAAGTTACAGTAAAAAAAAATAGCCTTTTTTGTGGTTGTTATTTTTAACTGGTAAAACAGCAGAATTGATGGAAGCCCCCAACCTGGTGCTGCATTCAATCCCTCGACACCTCCGACGCCTCTGTCCCTGCCCTGTCCCACGGGGTGTGGATGACCACGCGCAGAAAGACGCGGGGAGCTGCGGGACGCGGGGCTCTGCGGCGCTGGAGGCCATCTGCGCTCCCCAGCCTGCGATCACGTGTCAGGCACTTGGAAGCAGACCCAGCTCCTTCCCCTGGCGCGGTTGCTCCTTCCACCACGCTACAGCAAGCAAGCGTGTGCAAGGAGGGAGCCCAGCGTCTCGTCTCAGACCACGCTGGCACACGCACCCCTGCCCGGTAGGCACACAAGCGCGGGGAAACTTCACTGGCTTTCAGCATGAAAACGGCCCAGAGTGCAGGAGACCGAGCACGGCTTTGCTCAGCGAGGATTTCCTCAGTTTTGCTTAAAGGCTGAGGAATGTCTAACGCTAACTATATCCAGATGCGCCTACTTGGCAGCCTGCTGCTGAGACATTACCGAGGGGACACAGGATCAGCGCTATCAAATGGGATGTAAGTATCTGTTATGTATGTTCGATCAGGGTAGGTTGGGGAGAGTTATGCAGCAAGCAGTGTGAACTGGAGACTGTCCTTACTGCTTTCCTTTTCCTCCAGCCTGCAGCTTTTCTTTTTGCCTCGTTGCTCTTGCAATATTGTTACATGCAGCAACCTGAACCGCGATGGTTAACATGCAGCAGGGTCGGCTACAGGCTCTGAACACGCAATCTCCAGCCCTGCTACGTCTGCTTTACACTTTACTTTCCAAAGAACTTTCTTTGGGTGTTGTAGGTTGTTTTTACAGAAGAAAGTTTGGGGTTTCTTTAGACAATGCCTCCAGTGCTCCAAGACAGGGTTTCCTCCCAACAGCGAACATGTTCCAGTGGCGACACGTTACATTTACAAGCCATTCCTCATCGGTGAAAGGACAAGAATCTTCCCCCTGTGTTACACTATTTATGCTTTGAGCAAAACATGGGAATTTTCAAGTTCTCTAGCATCGCGAAGAGAGAAAGAAAAAAATTCGGTCCCAGTGAAATGGGCAGTTACTGATCATGTTTTTTTAACAGCTTTTGGGCAGATTCTGATAAATTTATGTGTTGGGTAGCATCTTGAAGTTAGTGGGGCAAGTCAGCACGCACTCCCTCTCCTGTTCGTGTCTGGGTGTAACAATACATCCATACTAATGCACTGTAATTGCTGGGGTTTGGGGCACATCAGGCAAATGATTTATCGGCTCAGAAGCGGGTCTGGGAGCTGAAGAGGCAGCAGGCACGGCAGCCTGGGGAGGGCTGGGAAAGGAGGGCAGCTGTTTCGATGGGGCTGCGAGGCTTTATTCTCCTCCTGGGGCCGGGGGAAATGAACGTTTTCAAGAGAGAGGGCAAGTTCCTCGCCCTGCGCTTGGCTGCTCCGGGAGGGCCCTGTCTCCCTGAAGCACTGAGGGTGTGAGTTGAGCTGCTGAGCTCTCCATAATTCTGAAAATCAGACCACCTACAAGCAAGACTGCACCTGGATTTAGGAAAGTACCTCTCAAGGCTGCTAAGCCTGCGGAAGATAATTCTGCATTACGTTCTCCTACCTTGCAGGCAGCTGAATGCTCTTGTTAGAGACGTGGTGCTGTGCTTAGGAGCTGCTGGAGTTTTCCCCGTTTGCTGGGCCCACCATGGCATGCCTGGCAGCGGCGCAGCCCTGCGCAGGCACTGCCCCGGTGGCGCGTCCTGCCCCAGAAGGGCCAGGAAAACAGCCTGCACTGCTTAAATGCAGCAGAGCTGCAGTCCCCAAACCGTGCCACGTGTACGTGAGTGACTTACCGCTGGGTCAGCAGGGCGACGGGAGGAGCGGTGCAGGCAGCCAGCATTTCCTGGAGGTGATGGGGATGGTGGTGCAGGCAGCCAGCACTGCCCAGGGTCATCGGGGCTCCCGCGCACAACTGCCGCTGCCTTCTGCCACAGTGCCACGCAATTCTTTGCCAGGGATGGTGCAAGTTCCTTTCTGGGAGCCCTGTACGTGAGAGCAGACATCGTAGCAGCCATCTCCAGCCTTTGCACAGCAGCTCTGCAGTTTCTCTGCATTTAAGTTTGTATACTTCATAAAAGCTTCACCGACTGGGGTGAAAGCTAAAAGGAGGCACCCACAGCAGCCATTTGCAAGCAGTTGTCTAACGCGTGACTGGCATTGCAAAGGTGAGGCTGGCAGCGGCAACAGGAGAGGCTGTAATAAAATGGGACCAGCCAGCTGGGAAGCTGATGAAACACCGTATTTCAGGACTGGGGCAAGCAGAGAGATAAATAAGGCACCCTGTCCTGTAACAGCATGGATCTCATCCATTTGTTTGAGCTGGCCTGAAAAGCAGCTCGGACAGGAAAGTTGGAAACTGTCTTTGGAGTGGGGCCTGCAATTTTGTTACCTGCTTGCACAGCATTTCAACCAACAGAGCTTTTGCCTCCAGGTGCTGCAATGCAAGTAACGGCAGCGGCAACACTGTGCTGGCGACACTGCGCACGGGGCCGGAGCACTGCTGCGACAGCAGCACCGGCCAGCAGCGTCCGAGCAGCGCCGTGGTGTGTGGCTGAGCACCACGAGCCTCTGCCCCTCTGCACTGTGTTCGTTTGGCTCTGGCTCCCGATCCCGACTCCTGGGAAAGCTCTCTTAAGACATTCAGCTAATTAAATCCTACAGCCTATTCTCAGTTTGTTTATAGACTTCAAAACTTCTAAGCATCTGAATGAGATGGGCTCTTTTTTCTGGTAAGGCAGCTCAGCGATTGTTTTGGTTACTTCATTTTCCTAGGGCTTTACAATAACCAACGTGCCGAAGGGCGTCTCTTGTATTTCAGCCTGCCCTGTCTTCTAGTCAAGAAGATCAAATTGTTCAGCATCGCTTTGTAATCCCATAGCTCCAAATGAGACCTCTTCTCAAACACCCTGTCATGCAGAGAGGAGTTGTCCGGCACCAAAGTTGCTTGAAGCATCAACTTTGATGAGGTTATTGACTTTGCCTGGAGGGTGGGAAAAAAACCCAACCAAAACCAAACAAAACCAAAAGAGAAACCGTGCAGGAATAAAGTTACATGACACCCAAACATAGGCATGAAAAAGGGCTTATTCCCCTGCTCCAACACACAGAGCTATTTTTCCCCTTTAAACACTCCAAACCCAGCTCAAACCATTAAACCCGAGATGTTTTATGCATGTTTTTTTTATGTGAGGCAGAACAAACCCAGCACTGGAAGCTGGCACGTTTCTCTGTGGGTACCCTGAAAAGCCCAGGCACCCACGCGATGCAAAATGAAGAAAAGGTTTTGCCTGCATGAGACCCGTACCAAGATAACTCAGCTGAGATTTGAAAACCTTTGCTTTAGCACTTCACTTCAGGTTTCTGTTCAAGGGTAAGAGGACAGCAGCCCGAAACAGCTTAAAGAGAGCAAAACAAGTAATCTCCACATGAAACAGAGTGCTACTCATGCCTGCGTGTTCAGCAATGCATTTAAACTAAACCGGTGCGGACACAGAAGTCAAACACCCTCCCGACCCTCGGGGGCTCGGAGGATGGGACCGAGCAAGAGTCGGTAGGAAGATGCAGTCACCAGAGCTTCAGGAGGTGCAGACTTCTTGCTGTCAGCATCCTGGTCTGGTGGGAGAAAGCTTATCTGCGCACGTCTGTTCTACACAGTCCCAGCTGCAGGATGGGCATAGGGTATTTGTTATTGTTGCTGGTGGGTTCTTGAACAGCGTCAGGACGAGGAGGCAGAGGAACAGCAGCACAAGGTGAGGAGGGGCCTGGGAGCTTGATTTGCTCTTGCTAAGTGAATTGGGATGGAAAAACTGCTGGGAATGAGGCAGGAGAGGCACACGTGCGCAGACCTCCCCGCTGCAGGCCAGAGGCTGGGTCTCAGATTCCAGCACTGGGTGTTAAACCTGACTTTGTTCTCGTGAAACGCGTTCAACCAACATAAAATGAAAACAAATATCCAAAACCTCAAGTATTGCCTCAAAGCACCCCCCCCACCCAGAATTTTCCAAGTTCCCCTGAGGATTGCAAAAAATTCATTGAACCCATTGGTGCTGGATCCCCAACACTTTCTTTGGCTCATTTTTACAGAGAAACAGATAAGACATCTCCATCAGCAACCACAGTCCCACATACTTCATGGCCACACAACGTATGCGGCCCCTCCATTGCACCACCCAAACCTACCAGTGGCAGCTTCAGGAGCGAGGAGGGGAGCCAGGAGGGAGCCAGAAATGCTTTGCATGCAGTGGGGCAGCAAGTTGATCCAGGGACAACCCACAGCCATGCTTGGTGGGGACAGATGCTCCCCTGAGCCAGGCTGGGATGGGTGTGCAGCAGAGCTGGTTGCTGTGATTTGTACCCTCTTGTTCAGTGTACCGCATTTTCAGCTTGCCTCGCTATTGCAGCTTTTTCCAAGGCTGGGCAGGTTGAATAACCACTCTTCAAGGCACAAAGCAACATGCCAGAATCACCAAGGCTTCTTGACTGAATTTGGGGACAGGATCCAGAGGCTTTTTCCCACCTGGGCCCTGTGAGCAGAAGTGCGAAGTGATGGAGACGTGATGGCTGCTGCAAACGAAGGACATTTCCAGGCTGAGCTCAAGGCTTCACGTTGTTCAACTGGGAATGAAGGACTAACTACTTTTTTTTTAAAATCATTATTTAACTGCTTTATTGCAGCAGTCCTTGGCCATATTTCAGAATCCTCCTCTCAAATAAATGAAAACCAGGCAGAGAACTGGGCCCTCTGCCCAAGCGTGCAACAGCGCAGGTCAGATTCCCTGCCTGGATACTCACCAGGGTGCCATGCCCAGCTCTGGCCACTTCCAGCTTTCAAGTATTTTGTTGCCTCTTCGGCCGCGCAGACTGTGGCCCCCTTGGTCCTTCCAGCATGTTCCCTATGCATGGGCTCCCCATGTTCCCATCTGATGGATATGGGACCTCTCAGCCTCTTCATACAGCCCAGCTCAGCCCTCTAACATTGCTGGTGCTCCCAGCCCAGCACACAACACTCCGTCTTCTCCAGGACCCTCCCTGTCCCACTGCTGGGGCAAACCACACCGTCCCATTCAGACCTGCTCGAGCTGGACTCAAGATCCCTACTGTAGCCATCCCCAGGCAGCCAACACAAAGAGGGACAATTGCCCATTTTTCCAAGCTTGGAGGACATGGGAGGCAGTCCTGGCAGCTAAGCCCACATTCCTCGAGGCACCGAGTGATGCAGCAGTTTCATAACCCCGGCTCCGTTTCACAAGTTGGATGGAGATCCCCCATGGATCTCCACGGAGTGGTGTACAAAGCAGAGGCACATTCGCCTTGGATGAAGATTCGAAGCGAGATGCTGTGCCGAGAAACGCTCTGCTGTGCTCACATCTCTTTTGTTTGGCATCAAATATTTTCTGCTCACTTTGACAGCCTTGTAATTTTTTTTTTCCCCCTGGTGTCAAGGCGGATGAATAATCTTTTTGGCTTTAGGACATACCAGAGTGTCTGCCAGAATCATCAATCCCTCTGAATTCAAGAACAGGACAGCTTTTCCCACACTGACATCCATGAATAGAGCTCACACCTGCATAACAATCGAGGGTATTTCCTTCAAAAGAAGGAGATATCTAAGAAAGACTGGAAAATCCATATAATTCAATCAAGGAATCACTTCAAGGGCTGGCAACTTCTTTTGAAAATGAGATGTCTATATTCAGCACTGAACTGTTTTATTTCAGCATGGAAATCGCTATTTCGGATTCTTTTCTTTCAATAAATGAAAACACAGAAGAAAATCCGGGCTATCAGCCCAGGCTTGTAACAATTCAGGGTTTTTCTTGGCTTTTCCAAGGGCGCTTATTGTCAGATTCCGAGATGCTGGCAGGATAAATCTGTAAGTCATGGAAATTATGAGTTTCGTGACACACACATTGTATTCCAAACCCTCACCGATAAAATTAAACACAGGAAAGAGCCAGGACTTTTATCCAGCTCCTTAATTACCATCTGGAGCCTGGCAGCTGAAATAAGATCAAACTTTTGCACAGAAAAGGGAAAAAAAAATTGCTATTACAGTGGGGAAAGAGACGAGACTTTATGAAGAGCTTGAGTGGAGATACACAAATGTCCCAATGCTGTCAGGATCCATCCCACCAGGGACTCCGTATCTCCTGCTTGCTCTGGAGACCACGTGCACAGAGCTGCGTAGCACCTCAATAAAGCTTATCCCAATGCAACAGAAGGAGCAAAAATGCCTCAATTTTAGTTCTTACGAGCTTTTTGAGATAGGGTCCCTATTTAGGTGTCTCAATAGCACAGAGTAAAAATTCTTGCTCGTGATGGGAGGAAGAGGGACAGACTCTCTCTCCTTAGCGGATCCTGGGTGTAGTGGGACCATCCTTTCATAACCCTGGAGCTTGCCTTCAAAATCACCGAAAGCCTGCTGGGAACCACGTCTTGACAGATAAAGGATGATTTAGCACAAAACTGGAACACAGCGGGTTGCTGCAGAGCACCGCAACCAGAACTTGCCAAGGGTAATTTGCACACGACAGACGTAAAATGCAAAGTAACATCCTATATGCATTAGAAGAGACTGTTCACGAGGCTGAGAATAGTTATGAGCCAAGTCACGTGGCAGAAAAAGCATAAACAGAAAACAGCTTCTGATTATTATAAGCATTTTAACAACAATTTATGAGAGATCAGAGAAAATTCTACAATCCTCCTATCAATATCAAAGCTATGCCGGTTAAACCATCTGCCTAGCCTAGGAGAGAAGTGAAAGGTACAGTAAAAAAACCAATAAATGGAGAAAGCCCCAGCAATCTCTAATAGAGGCCAGAAACCAGCGAGAAAGGCAGCCTGAGGAAAAAAGCATGGTCATGAGGACAGGGAAGAAGTGATTTTGAATCCACTGGGAATGCAAAGAGCCTTCCCGAGGCACGGATAAGCCATTTGCTAAAATAAAGTTTTCAGGAATACTGGAGACAAAGCAGATGAGGTCAGTAAATATTTTGGAGCTGCACTTGGGAAAAAGATAGCTCATACCGCATGATGATGAAACACTCTCCATTTCAACAGTAACTTGGAGATGCAGTTAACCAGTAATGAAAAAGCAAAATATTTTAAAATTATGAGGTCCAAGGAATGTGCGCCTAAGAATTTTAAAGGGGCTGGCCAAAAAAATCAACTGGTTTATTAATTTTGCTTTTTCATTGGTCTTGAAATATTGCCTAGATCCCACAGGGTCTGGAGGTAGTGTTGCGCCACTACTTTAATACTTCATAACTACAGACTCGTCAGTCTAATTTTGAGCTTTGAAAAGATAGTGTTATGGCTGATACAAAATTGATGGTTAATGAACAATTAGCGGGTGATGCAATCCATGTCAGTGAAAAAGGATTTGATGAAAATGGATGCCACTGAACTAAAGAGGGTCCTGTTTTAAGTCATAATCACGTTGAGTAACAACATTCTTACCAAGCACGTAGCTGCCCATTAGATGTTTGAGTCAGTAAAGTGGCTACAGGGCTCGAACGGAGGCAGAGCATCCATCTGTGTGCTCCACAGGCTAACAGTCCTGAAAACAGTCAACGGCAGGAATAAATTGCGTAGGAAGCCACAAGCCCTGGCTCCTCCACCCTTTTCAGTCCTCAGTAGGGAGTGTTCCTTAACTGAAGACAGACTCACATTCAACCAGGCAGCTTTAAATCAAGAAGTTTTTGGGTAAGATGATCTCAGCTAATTCAAGACAGACAACTGTAATACCTTCAAAAGCAGCTTCTACTAACAGCACAGGCAAGACAGAGGTATAGATCACATAGGAGTGTAAAAGATTATCAATGGGTTATGTAAGAACACTTATATGCACTTGTGGGAAATTTTTTGGGTAGAGCTAAACTTTTAGGAACATGCTCCCTGCTAACAACTGTAGGGGTTACGACTGTCGCCTGCCTTCTCCAGGAGCCCAGAGAGACTGTCAGGTCCCCTCTGTTCAACTCTGTTGTTAGCCGCTGTGGGGGACAGCACGGTGGCACGTACGGTGGCGACGAGAGGACCTGCCTTTGCTGCAGCTACAGCCACTTGAGCAGCTCTTTCCCTGAACTATGGTTACATGCTGCTTTCTGCCTTCTCACTACTCTTCCATTATTTTTGTTTGTTTGTTTGCAGTTGAAGAACTGATCGAATGAGACAGAAGATCTCCAGGAAAAGTGTAAGTGAGGAATCAAATCTTGTATTTCAAAAGGCATCTTCATCTCTCACGTATGAATAAAACATTCCTAACACCAGGCTCTGCCTTGCTTCTGCATATTGGGATTTATTTGCCCACCTCTTGCCTACCAGTTAGGGTGATTTGGCAGAGGCAAAACACCCATGCCCCTTCTAACCTTATTAATGGAAGTTATTTATAATGGTTTAATATTTTATAAAGATTACTGGCAGCAAAAAGGCCCTACATGCACAGCAGAGCGTGCCTAATGTATTCGCTTTGAAGGCACAAATCATAGTTGATTTATGAGAGTTGGCTCCGTGTGCAGGGAAATGCCAGTGACATGCTGCCACTGAAAGTCTGCCTTCAACAGCCAGGTCCGTGCCTCCCCGTTTTGACCCAAAAAGGGTAAAAGCAGCAAAAAACAGTTACAAAGTTGGGGGGGGGGGCAGGAGTGGATCTAATGATTTATGGAAGAATGGCGTTGTTCATCATTTTCCACCTTGTTTCTCCCAAAGCAGTGAAATCTCTGAAATAGCAAAACATGTTCGGCAGAGACGAATGTGGGAGGAAGGCCTGATTTCACATTGTGCTTAGGGATTGATTTTCAGGATGATGGATGACGGCTCGGTGACTTAACTAACCAAGTCACAGAGCCAGAGCACTAGGATCAGTGTTAGGTTTGCAACCCATGTGCCTTTTGGCAAGTTCCTTAACACATCTCAGTGTTTGTATGAGTAAAATGCACTTTGCTGCTAGTTTTTTAAATGGTGTTTCAGTTAGTCTTGCCTGCATGCTTCAAAGCTGCTGAATCCTCATCGCTGACACCCCGTACATTTATTTACAGATGGGCATTGGTGCCAGGCAGCTCAAACACAGCTTTTAACAGTGCCAGAAACACCGCAGAGACAATGAGAGTTCGTCTCAAAGGGGATGCCATCTGTACTCTTTTCCTGCTGGTAGCGCTCTGCTCTTTACTCTACTTGCAACTGGAACATTTAGTCCCGGTAGGAAACAAGGAGCCGACAAAGAAGCAGCCTTCAGTAACACCAAAAATATTTTCTGACCCCAGAGCACCTTGGAGGCTGATGCCAGCAGAGGCAATGGTACCCAGACCCCAAGTAACTCCTATCGTTAAACGAACAGAAGTGGCCAACAGGGTCCAAACTACAACTCCACCCCCACTGACTGATTCTGCCTTCAACTTCAAGCGCTATCTCCTAAACAAGGATAACAGGAACTTCAATCTTCTCATTAACCAGCCCAAGAAATGCAGGAAAACACCTGGAGGTCCCTTTCTGCTCATTGCTATCAAATCACTAGTTGAAGACTTCGACAGACGTGAGATTGTCCGGAAAACTTGGGGCAGGGAGGGTTTGGTGAACGGGGAGCAGATCCAGCGAGTGTTCCTCCTGGGAACACCAAAGAATAGGACAGCGCTGGCGACATGGGAGACCCTGATCCACCAGGAGAGTCAGACATACCGGGACATTTTACTCTGGGACTTCATGGACACTTTCTTCAATCTGACCCTGAAGGAGATCCACTTCCTGAACTGGGCTGCTGAATTCTGCCACAACGTGAAATTTATTTTTAAAGGTGACGCCGATGTTTTTGTCAACATCGAGAACATTGTTGACTTCCTTGAGAGACATGACCCCACTGAGGACCTCTTTGTGGGGGACATCATCTACAATGCGCGCCCTATCCGTGTCCGAAAGAGCAAATACTATATCCCAGAGACCATGTATGGGCTAAGCATCTATCCAGCCTACGCAGGAGGAGGAGGGTTTTTGCTGTCCAGCTGCACCATGAGGAAGCTCTCTAGGGCTTGCAGAGAGGTGGAACTCTTTCCCATCGATGACGTCTTTTTGGGAATGTGCTTACAGAGAATCAACCTCAAACCCATTTTGCATGAGGGATTCAAGACCTTTGGCATTGTCAAGCCTTCTGCTGCCCCACACCTACAGACATTTGACCCCTGTTTTTACAAAGATCTCATGGTAGTTCACAGTCTGAAAGTTGCTGAGATCTGGCTAATGTGGAACCTGCTCCACAGCCCACATCTTTCCTGTACACAGAAGAAGCAAGTGAAGAAGCCTTTCCAATGGAAAAAGAAAGCTCAAATAACAACACAGGCATCACCCATCAGATAATCCAGGCAGACTGCAGCAGAAACATAGCTAACCAGCTGAGAAAGGGAACCTGGAACTGTTGCAACCGAATGAACTGACTTTAGAAGTAGAGTATTTTAGTACATCTTATTTACAATGTTAAGAGAAGATGACAAACTATTGCAGGAATTCGCCAAAATTCCACATTTGCATACACATACCGTGTAGGTCCTTCATTAATGAGTCCAAATAATCATAACAGTATCTTTAATTTATTATTATTTATTAGAATTATAGTAGCACATAGTGGGCCAGTGCGTAAAAGCACATTGCAAAATGCAGTCCTTGGAGATTTTTCAGCATTGTTAGAAATGTGAGAAATGAAAGAGGATAGAGGGTAAGAGATGACACCAAGGAGCACAGGGATCATTGTCAACTTGTTACCTTGACTCGGACTCATTGAGAAATGACCAAACTACACAGTAACTAGAGTAAAGGAAATCAAGTCACCTTAGTGTACGCTCAAATCAAATCATTGCTGCCTGGTTGGCTTTCTGTAGGCCTCATGAGAAGAGAACAACAACTAACAGCTATTGAAATGGGGTCCTGTATGTTGCAGATAGGGTGGACAAGAAAACAAATGAGGCTGGCGTGGCTGGTTGAGCAATGGACAGGTAAGTAGGTAACTGGGAAGGGGGCAGACTTCCAAAGGGCCTTTGAAGAAAGGACAGGAAGAACTTTGAGTTGATCCCTCCGAGCCTTGATTTTTCATTATTTGTAGCAACTCCTCAGTTCAAATATCTGCTCCAATGACACAATCAGGACTCAGGGGACCAATTTTTGGCACTTCCATGAGCTCAGGCTCTCTACACTATGTTGACTGGCACTCAGTGAAAACTCAAAGTCATCCAACAGTATCTGATCTCTCTCACCATCTAATCCAGATCTTCAGAAGGTTTACATCTGGAGACATCTGTTGGTCTTCGATTGTGAGGGTAAAACCACATAGTGCTGCTGCTTGCGTCACATTTGGGAGCTTCTTCAAAGCAAAAGAAAACTTGTCAATGGACTGGGATGGTTTCTGTAGACCTCGGCGCTCTTGCCTGGCATACAGTCAACTCCAAAGAGCAGCCAAGACTTTTCATATTGCTGTGGGTGTCATGTGAAGGGAGAAACTAGTCTTCAGACAAAAGGGCTTCAAAATAAAAGCCTTTCTAAATTTATTGCAAGAAAGCAAAAACACCCAGCAATCTTTCTGTTGGGCTTTCCAAGTTTCAGTCAGTCTGTAACTTTATAAGTATTTGAAGCATCGGGCAAGAACACTGGATTGCTCAGTTTTTCAAAGAATAGTCCATACTTGGAAGCATTTTGGTTTTTCCAGCAGCAGATTACCTTAAAAGAACATCCTTTTCTTGGACATCAAAGAGGAAGTAAATTCCTCTAAATCAGGGTTAAAAAGCTATGAAATTCATGGGGCAAAGAGCCTGAATTCACCTCTGATACTGTGTTTGTTAATTCTTTCTCAATTTTTTCCCCCTCAACAAAACTCCTATCCATCAGAGAACCCCCAATGTCATCCCTCTTCAGGAGGGCACATACACCCAGCTTCAAAGGAAACTACAGTCGGTCATAAATGTCCAGGAGGTTGCTTTCCCTCGGACAGAGCCTGCAGCACAGCTGCATTTCATATCTGGGTATAACCTTCCTCTCACCCAGCAGTAGTCTGGGCTCAGTATTCGTATTAACTATGCACAACATGGAGGAAAGCAAGCTGGTAATATCTATTGGTAGACTATTAACAACAGTCTTCCATGTTATCTTCACCGTAAGAGTTTAAGCCTTACAATAATGTATTTCCAAGGAAAGGTCAGCTATATAGAAATCAAAAGCCCATATGTTGATTTGGGATATTTTCAGGATGCAATCCTGAAACACAAAATGCTCGTGTGCTCTTTACAAGGAGCTCTGTAGGGTGTGGAAATAAGCCAGAGCCTTGCTGGTGGGAGAAAGCCAGTCACACCCGTCTGCTAACACGTGTGATACTTATGTATTTATGCGCTTGTACAGAAATGTATTACCTGTGATTAGTTTACAGTTTGGGAAATTATTTATACCATAATTAAAAGACAGCATGCAGACGTGCCTCTAGTTGTCAGAGTGAGTCTGTCAAGTACATCTGCACACATGTTGTAAGACTAACACCACAGGTATTTTTCATGAAGACAGCAACATGAAAAATACATTATTCATTATTTTGGATAGCTTGGTAAATCTTTCCTTATGCTGGACTTAATTTAATGGTAATGACAGAAAAATAAACACGGCTTACCTTATGATTTCCTACAAGGCAGCTAGTCAGGTTCAGCAGTCCTTATTAAGATCTTCCTTTTAAGCTTGGAGATGCACAGAGATTGGCTCCTCCCTCTATAATGTCTTCACATAGCTGGCAGAAACAGAACTAGAGCAAACTTTACTGCATTCTCTTAGTCTTTACTGCATTAGTCATGAGTCTATGGAACAGCTCATTTCTTTTATCCAATGAATACTAAATCTAGTATCTATTAATGAAAGATACATCTGCTTTTGTTCTCCAGCCCCTGCTGCATGGCCCATTTGACCTGGTTTTAAAAGTCTCCATTTGCTTCTGCAGTTGAACTAGAAGTTCACAGAAGCTCCCATGTGTGAGCATAACGCACTGGGGAAATGCTGGAGGGCAGCGCTGCACCCCCTGCAGTTTATTAAATTCTACTTACTGCTACAGCAGGCAAAAAGTCTGACTTCACCCAAGCTGGAGATTGTTTCCTAAAAGATAGGGGTCTTTTCAGAAAATCCTAAAACCCTAGGTGTGTATGAGAACTGGCAAGAAGGACCCTCTACTGACCTTCCTGATGCATCTCAGAAAACCAAACCCATCCATTTCAGAATGGCATTCTGAGCAGCTTTTATTAACTGGCTAATTCAATGCACCACCCGGGGTTTTGCTACAAAGCCTTGCTTGGCAATTTTCTCATGACTAACCCATGATGAGAAAAGAAAACATAAAAACATCCTAAGTGGGTTCCACCAGTAGCAAGAAAAGCAAGCAGACTTCCTTGAGACAGACAGAAACATCTGAAGCTAATATAGTACAGTAGGTTTTATTGAATCCCAGGGATCCACAGACAGTCAAATTTTGTTCCTACTGCACAGAAGTAGCCAGATTTGGTCACTATAACGAGCAGAGCTGGCTTAAATCTCACATTCGGCACCTCCGAATGCATCTCTGAACACATAAACCGGTAGCGAATGCCAAGATCCATCATTCGGTCAGGCCGCTGCTGACTTAGACATCATAAAAAAGCAAGCCAAAGATGGCTCCGAAGCAATTGAGAGTTAAAATATTGTGCTCCCTGCCTGCACTTTAATTATTCATCTTTCTACAGCAGGTTCTCGGAAGCAAACCCCAACTGGAAAATCAAACAGTACAAAATAATCAAACGGCTCAGAGAATCCTCACTAAACATTAGCACTAAGAACATTCCCCGCAGAGTGCTGAAAGACCGTCAGACCGGGGCGGGGGGAGGTGGGGGGGTGTCTACCCCAAAGCCTAATTTGAAGAACTGCTGAGCCCCCAAGTTGTACCTTTCAGCTGGAGCTGCGGGTCTCAGCAGCCCTGAAAATTAGCCCACCACATTTCCCTAACAACGCTACTGACCTTTGTCAAAACCAGTAAAACTTTTAAATCCAACTTTTCATGATTTTCTAGGCTTACGGTCAGTAAGAAAACCATACTGAGAAATGAGGAAACCAAACCCCGAAGGATAAGTGCATCTGAGTCCCTCCAAGAGCAGCAAACAGCTCCCCCACCAGTCCTGACCAGCCCAACGCGCTCTCTCCAGTTCAGGTTTGGCAGATAAAACATTTAAACAGTGACTTTATTAGTTACAGCTAAAATTCACATAGGTAGAGAATATGGTATTTAAGTTCAGCCTGAACCCTCCAAGTAAGACATACACCCCCTGCAAAAACAAATCCCTTCACAGGTGTAGTTTTCACTTGGTGACCTGGTTATACCCTGGCCTTGAACAAAGCCCCCTACTTCATTAACTCCCAATCCTATTTTAACGCTCAAGAGTTACATCTTCAGTAAGTTCCATTTTTAATTTCCTCTTATTTTGCTTCAACCTTACCTTTTCTCTGAAACATCCTGGGCTATACCTTACACAAAAAGAACTAACCAGAACTAATCTGTATTCTATTAACTCCTCAAACACACACAGTGATGTATTTATTTGGCTACACATGCTGTGTCAGGTTGTGTCCGACAGGATCAGCCAGAGGGGAGAGTACCTTTGTGTTGGTGTAATCAAGATAAAGGAGGTAAAATAAAAGGTGTTTATGGGGCAAAAGTTGACATGGAACAATTGCATCTGCAGAGCTAGCACAGAATAGCCTTTTTTGCATCATGACACCAATAATTATTTTGAACTCAAAGAACACAACCAGCCCATGTGAAATTCTGACATATCAGACATCTCGGTCCTTCTCCAAATACTCTGAAGCAAGCAAATAGCTACAGCTTGGACAGAACGTTTCTTTCAAAGTAACAGCCACGCAGCTTCACACACACACAGATTTACTCTCATACACATTTGGAGCCATCAAACAAAAACTAACAGCAGTTCAGCTTAGCAGAGTTGCTAAGTGACTGACAGGCTCTAACAACACGTAGAAAGTCAATGTGAAGTGGGCACCAGCACCCTTGGTTTCCCTTTGGAAAATGCCAGCTGCTGTCTAACCTCCAGCCAGGCCCTGATAACGATGAATCACCGTCTTGCTGTAATGCTGAGCCATAGGAAAGATTTTGTTTTAAACAGGTTTGATGGGAGTTCTGGAATATGAATGATCATAAGTGCATGAATCGGTTCTCACACACTACCCAATTACTATTTCAGAAAAAAAAAAAAAATCTGTTTAGAATTAGAAGTATGACAGTTCCTGGCAACAGAAAATTGGGTTTTCTTGACAGGAATTGCATTGTGGGGAACAGAGGGTTCCAGTATTACACAGCAGCACTGATCTATATAGTACTGCCTGTAATACTCACAGGAGCCCAGGGACTGCTTGAAGGCCTACAGAATATATGAAGAAATACCAGCTTCACCTCTAAAAAGAAGGGCACAACAATCAGTTTTATTAAGTGTAAACAAATGAAATACTGTGGAAGATACTGCAATATTCAAGTTAAGCAGACACACACACAAACTCTTCATTTCTATATAAAGGAAAAGGGCACACATCAAAATGGGATCATATGCACAATGTGTTTTATTAAAAACGCAACTGTACTTAACGTTATATCAAACAGTTTTATCATATGAAACCAAAATGATGGACCAATGCATGTGTTGCCAACACGCAGGATCTGTATCAAACCATACATAATTCTAACAAGGGCACCTGCTGAGATGGGGTCTGACACAGCCCAAATCTCTCAGTTCCTTTGGGAGGGGAAGGTGATGCACCCTGCCCAGCTGGCCTGGCAGAGCTCGAGCTGGCACACTGCTACAGCCCGAGCACCTCTCTGCAAGGAACAGCTTTTGGTTCAAATAAACAGCCTTGTCCCAGCCCCTCCTTCCTGCCACATGGCCATCCTCACCTTCTCCCCCAGAGCCCCTCTATTCCCTATTCCTTCCTCTCTTCTTCTGGTGATTCAAAACTGCCATCAGTGGCCACCCTCCCCCCCATCCCAACCTTTTCATGCCAGCAAGTCCTTAAGGCTCCACACCAGCTCCCTTAATGCATCAGCACAGGAACAGCTTGGCTTAGTTCAAATAGCAGCAAACAAATCAAAACATCGCAAAGAAGCAAGCTAACAGCTGCAATCACAAAGGAATAGCGAGGAAACACAAAAGAGCTGCTCCACATTATCTCCCCATGCCCTTCTTCAGCTCTGCCTCTCCCAAAAGTCAAATGCTTTGTGCTCAGCCCATCAGCAGCAGCCAAGATGCAAAGTTGCCTTTAATTTTTGTCCGTTACAGAGGAAATTTTCAAGATGAAGGGACTGACCTAGCGAAATGTGCTCTCTTAACAGCCCAGATACTTCATTACCTACAATGTTTTAGTCACTTTGACTCACCAGCGTATTACAAGTGAAGATGGGAATCGATGAAGTTGTTAAATACCTTTGGTTAGCTGCTGACACCCTATCCTAAGTCTCAAGGTCCATGCTCTAGCAGCACTCCTGACCTCACGCTTCTGAGGAATTTCAACTGAATATGCTTGAGAGCAGGATATTGGTAGCATCTGCATAGCCATTACTCAAATCATCCCATCAAGAATTTATCTCCTCCTGCAGCTAATGTGGAGCCTTTATCAGAAAAGAATTAAAATTAAATTATTAGCATGATTGCTGTCATATTTTACTAACAAGCATAAGCATGCACACCATCTCAATTCAGAGATCATAAAATTCTCCAAAAGCACACTGAGCCAAGCACTATGCAAGGTCATTTTATATTCCAAAACTGGATGCTGGAGGAGGGAGAGCTAAGTGCATTATAAGCATTATGCAGCCAGTGGAGCAGAAATGCGAATAGAAATAGGAGACCCATCCCTTGTGCCCCGCATTAACCTCTAAGCTACTTCAGGGTAAGCGTACTTTCAATGCTTTTCTGTTGAAGTACCTTGGGGCACAAGAAAGCAGTATGAGAATTCACGTTTGTTCCTTTTACTGCAGGCATTTCTTCCATTCTGTTGTGTGATATTCAAACTCTTTGAAGCTTGATCGATTTTAACGATACCCAAAGGCTGACATGAGTGTAACAACTGCATTTTTGTACACAATACAGAAGCCACGGTGTTATTTACTATACTTTAAAGACTTTCCTTCTCTGCTTCATGGCAAAAATCTATAATATGCTTTCATGTATCTACTAGGAAACAGACTGCAAGTTATGTTAGGTTTTTACGCTGCTTCTTTGGAGATAGTACTGTATCAGCTGTAAAGGAGGAACATTAGTCAGGTACTTCATATACGATGTCTGAAAGACAGTAAAATAAAAAGGACTAATTGATAATAAAAAAACCAAAACCATCCATGACTTTATTACAAAAACACCCAGCAACTGTATTTAACACAAAAACAGTAACTGAGAGTCTCATTTTATTTTCTTTCAGTGTACATGCTCATTATTATTCCATTTAATTTACAGAAGGGCTATGTAAAATGAAATTAAAATTAGAGAGGAAACAAAAGGAAGATTGAGGCATAGAATTTTCTTAGCAAGCAATGATCACAGGAGACAGCACAGATTGAACAGGGATTCAACAGGAGTGACACCTAGGGATAAAGGTAAACAGTAACTTTTTCCTTATCCATTAGATTCTCCATGGGGCTTTTTTGTTTGTTTTAGCAAAACAGTTTAGAGTATCACAGTATACAGGAAGACTAAATGGCAAAGAACTTCTCACACACACACACCGCATTTATCCCTGCTACTGGTCCAGGATCCAAAACTTCAGTTAACATTCTATTTCCTATCTCTCATTCATTGATAAACTATACAGGATTACACTGTACATGGAGTTAAAATTACAAAAATGTCATATTTACAAAATCTGTACACACATAGTAAAACTCACAAAATTGTCATCTATGTATCACAAGTTGCTACACCAAAATATTAAAAATGGGATAAAATTATACATTTCTCTTGTCCATTTTTAAAAAGGGTTCAATATTTCAAAGACAGACCACCTATTTCCCCCAAATAAGACTGGTAAGAGAACTAGAAACCTAAAGTATCCTCCTGGGATAAAATGTTGCGAGCAGCATCTCCCAACTAGAAAGAAGCCTATATCCTGTCTGCTGGGGTGGGGTGTGCAGTTAGCATATATGTACAGAAATGGTGAAACTACAATAAGGATGTCTTTGGCTAAACCTTTGGCATAAATTAAAATCATACATCAAAAGTTACAGAAAAGGTTTTCTTGGTGATAGCAGAGCTCGGGAATTTCTTTCCGAGATACCGTTATATACAGCTTTTCTTTCTCTAAGGAAACA
Source organism: Balaeniceps rex (assembly GCA_013401315.1). Classification (NCBI taxonomy): domain Eukaryota; kingdom Metazoa; phylum Chordata; class Aves; order Pelecaniformes; family Balaenicipitidae; genus Balaeniceps; species Balaeniceps rex. Next base: position 83,550 of record VYZW01031695.1, read on the forward strand.
GAGTAGGAATAAAGGATTTTGGAACAGAGGCAAATGAGGCAACACTATTTCTTCATTAAATTTTTCTGTAGTATGAAAAATTGTATCAAACCTTTTCACTAAAACATAATTCAATCATAGAAACAACCTCTTCCAGATTTTTTTTTTTTTAAACTGCATATGAAAAAAAAAATTAGTAAACCAGCCATGGCAGAAAAAAATTGTTTCAGCATATCAAGTACATATTAGTGCAGGAAGGTGGATAAGTTTGATCCACTGTATAAATAAGCTTTATGCGCAGCGTACATTAAATAACTATCACACCCCACTCACACCCAGTACACAGATGCTCCTCAGTGAAGATAAACGTTTATCAAGTAATTAAAGTGTATGTAGTGCAAATGTTACAACCAAGTATTATGCACATGCTACTTGCTTGGTTTAAAGTTACACAAAGATGTGGTGCCTGAAATCATGGACATATATACATCCTTGTCACACTTGGTACAATGTCCTAAGCCACAGAAATACCGATGTGTTTATATCTATATATATACACACACGTTTTCTTAAAATGTGACCACCACATCAATACAGTAACACAAACAGACTAAAAATCAATACCTGCTTCCAGATGCTCCAAGGCTCAGAAAGTTTGTGCTTCTAACTCTTGCAGTCATTACGTGCCCCTCTTCCATTTCCCCTTCTGCCAGCTGAGAAGGGGGGACAGTCTCTTCAGGTCTGTGCTGCATAGGATGAGGGCAACGGAAAGGAATAAACGACGGCACAGGCACCTAAGCTGCTTTCCTCCATCAACAGTTCCACGCCCCATGATGAAGGGTTGAGAGAATTTCCCCTCCACACCGCTCCTGGGTGGAAAGGCTTATCGGAAAAAAAAAATCATAACGTGCTTTCCATATTATAAGTGGCAGCAAATCAAGGCACGCTGTACTAATTTTGTAGCATTGAGATTAGCTGACTTTGCAGGGGATGCTCACTGGGGAAGGTCCGATGTTCTCAACTGGCTGCTGGGCCGCGTTGGGCCATACAGAGTAACAGAAGCTATGTGATTATTCTGCATCACCTGCAAAAGGACGGCAGGGAAAAAGGGAAGTTAAAAGAACTGTATACCAAACAGGAACTCAGAACAGTGAAAACGGCACACATGGAACTGATCTGCCTGAAAAAAGAAATCCCAGCAACAAAAGAAAGCAACAAGCTCTTAGCTAGTTCCTAGAAATGGTCTCTAGATTTCCATGCCACATTTAAACACCAGCATGCTCCACCACTACTCAGAGCTGAGTGCATGCATCTCCTGCTAGTAAGAGTTCTGGGTGACAAACTTGAAGTCCCAGCTTTAACATGCAAATGTACAGCCTCAGAGAAGAGATTGGAAAGTTGCCTGTTTCTGCCAATCAGCTCTAAAAATACAGCCACTCCCAAGCCCTGGCTTTTCTTGAAAGGGGAAATAAGAAGCCAGTAGTAATAATAGCAAACTCCTCATCTTCTCTTGCTCAAACAAATATGAAAGTTTATCTCCTAACCTCAAAGATCATTCGTTGCAGTCCAAAGCAAAAGGTTGACCCAAATGGGTTAGTGTTGTTCGGAGATGATGACCTGAACAGAAAAGAGTGGGGGTGGGGGGAAGAAAAAGGATGCATGAGGATCAAGAACTTCTTAGGGAAGAATAACCATTCAGTAATAGAAGGTAAATTATGGCATCTTTATCACGGCTTTCCTCAAAAGAAGTAAATCTACATTATGCAACACCACTTCTAGCCTCCACAGGAGCCACAGGATACCTCTGCTTAACGTCACAGAGCTGTTATTAATACTCTGTGACTTTGTGTTACTTTCTCCCTAATGACTTCTACAGGAAAATTCTCTTTCACTGAACTTGAACAGGAAAACCCCTGAAAATAGGTAAATACATAGGAAGAGAGAAGCACCATGTAATTTATTACAAATTATTTTTGTGCAAGATCCTTTCCCACTCTTCAATCTACTTTATTTCTCAGCCTTTACCAAATGTATTTACTATATGCTGTCTATTAATTCACTGGTTTTATCATATTAAAAAGTTAGTCTGCAAGATGCCGAAATAGAATAATCCAAATTTTATTAAACAGTATTTCTCAAGATTAATGTATCACTTGTTCTTCAGATATTTCTGATATTTTTGGATCATATATATATGACAATAGTAGACTCCTGCTGACTACAATGGATTTTAGATTACAGCCCAAACTGCCCCTAGAAAACATTTACCTTTTGGCCTTTCTTGTAACTGGTCAGTTTCTCAAATTGTATGTCTGAGATATCTGAGATGTGCTCAGTAAAGCAAACTGTGGTTGAACTGCTCTCTACAACACAGACGAAAAATAGAAGGGCTCTATGTAATCACTATTTGACCCCAGCTTTACTTTACATGGCTTCTGCTCTAATGATCTCATTGGAATAAAACGGTAGTAAAGGGGAGCAAAGGGCACAATAATTTGGCAGGGGGTGGAGGGGGGTTGTGAAATCAAACTCAAATCATATGAAAGCCTGAAAATACCTTGTTAGGTATATCTGAAATTGCTGCAGTATTTTCACAGTACCCATGACTTAGACTTGTCCCAAGATAAATCATAGTTTCATATCACATCATAGAATGATAGCACTGCAAGCAGGTAATGCCTATTTAACCCAATGCCCAGCTCAATCCCTGTAGGAGCTGAGCAAGCGTAAGCACACTATTCAGTCAGCCTAAAAGAACTGTAGAGCAACTATGTATGTTCATAAAACCAAGGTTTCTTCAGACATGTTGCTATCATATACACTACACACTCTGCTATGATGCCAAGTTGTTGAAATGCATGTGACTAGTATAAAAAAATCTACACTATTTATTACACATGAACAGAGATACTTCCTTATATGCTTCTTAGCTCTTTGGACTTTACAGTTCAAGGAATTTTGGAAATTTCATTCCAAAGTTTTCCAAGTTTTCATTCTGCATGTCAGTCTATTTTGTCTGAGAGCAGCTATCTAGTCTTGTTAGTGGCCAAAAGTCTGAAACTATATCAGCAAAGCAGCCTAAAAGTAACTACTGCAATAAACACCTTTCCTCTGCCTATGCTCATCCTCTGTTATCAGCTC